>CAKAOH010043189.1:65728-81005 GCA_916701665.1 Sebastiscus tertius
CTGCAATAATGCATTAAATGCTTTCATAGACTTTTTTAGGAGTTTGGTCAAACAGTAACCCCGGAGGTGCTGCCAGAGATTCAGGACCTTGTTAACTTTCTGGGCCCTGAAACTGAAAAAAAATAACTATAATATATTATATATATTATATATATATATGCTAAGGGCCTGCACACAGACACGCATACTGTATATGCACCATGCAACCTCTCCCAGCAGGGGCCTTTCTAGGAATTGGAAAGGTCCGAGGTCAAAAACAAACCCGGAGTTCATGTTTTACTCAAAATGCTGATGAGTTTTTATCTCAGTGGTGCTTCATTAGAGCTGCTTGTTCTGTTGTTGAGGGGGGTGGGATGCTCCCTGAGTTGATAGACATTTGTACGTTATTGATTCCTGTTTAATCAGGTAACTGTCATGTTGAGATTGTCTTTATTTATTGAAAAAGTTTAAAAAAAGGCTGTCTCTCTGTCATCTACTGCTGTCTGTCCGTCTCTCCACTGGGACTTTTGCATAGTATTCACGATAAAATGAATGACTCGTTTACCAGTGTAGTTTGTTTCGGAGCCACACCGTAACGTTGTAAGAATCAGAAATTGCTTGTGAACAATGATACCTGTGGCCGTTAAGTCAACGACAGCCAGCGTCATGTTGCTCGTGCTTGTTTTTGTTGTTGTAGTTTGTGTGCGTTGGAGTCTGAGTTGTGGTGGGGGGCTGGTCATTTGTTGGCGTTAGCGAACTCCCTTTCTAACTGAACATTAGCTATCGTTGCACATTGAAAATAAAGGCACTCGAGAGCACATGTCGTCATATTTGTTGGATTTTCCCGGAAAAACTGGCCCGCATTCTTCACATTAAAAGCAGTCTACAAGCTGATAGTGGAATTTGGGAATTCATTTTTTAGGTTAGGTTACAACCTGTTCCCACATTGGCAATAAAAAAACGATGAAAAAAACAATTATACATGTAAAAACTTACATACAGTCCCTTTGAGCACTGGCAAAATGGCCCAGCGATGCCTCCCAGCACACAGGACTAGTACTGTAACCTACACACAACCTGTATTATGGTGTATTCATGTTGATTATTTTGGTATAAACCACATCTGAGTTCTGTTTTGCTCTTTGCACAACATGTACATAGTACATTATTTTTCATTAAGGGTCAAAACAGAAACCATAAGTGAATATAGTAAATCAAAATATCCCCCTACTAACTGTAAAAGAGTGCATCATCGAGTAATACAGTGCAGAGCCACAGCTGAGAGAACGCAGCTGAACCATCGGCTTCTTCTGGCCTTCAGTGGGAGAAAGTCATTGATCAAGTCATCTTCCTCCAACCGCCAGATGAGTTCACATTCACCGAGCGACAGCTTGTTCAGGTATGTCTCTGCCCTCCGTTTAGACATTTGAGAAACAGTTATATTCTCCTTCACAGCTGCTGACAAGCATCAGATACAGTCTGACATCAAGACATGTCGACTGTAATCCAGCGTTGGTCCCAGTTCTCTCTCCATCAGGTCTGATGTACACTATCACTTCATCACTTTCCTCCCGGGGTCACAATTCTCCCGTATTTCCTCCGATTTATGGCAATATTTCACACTATTTTTCCTTTTCGTTATCTCAACATGTTTCTGGAACTGAACAGTGTGTATAATCCCCAACTGTTTCCGAATAGGAGCTACGCCAACTGTCGTTTCCCTGCGGAGGAGAGCTCATGTTTAACCCTTCCTATTGTCTTCTGGTCGACCGTGAAACGTTTGTCTTCCCGTCTGGTTTGACTGTTTATAAAACAAACAGTAGAAATTATCACCCAATTCTGTATTACACCTTTTTGGCCAACTTCATTCCAAATCATTACCACAGGTGTTAGACTTTTTTGGGGGGGGATTAACGTTAATAAACCTAATTTCTGTGACATTATACAACATTTTTGAGTAAAAATAGAAGAAATTATGAATTATTAGTTATAGTTATCAGATGAACATAATGTTGTTGGATTATCACAGGCTGGTATTTATCAAAGTTTAGTCAGAACATTGTTTTGAAACCATTTACATTTTTTTTAATGGCAGTAAATGATGACACATGTGACCACAGACGCTATAAATTTGAATAAAATACCCAAAATTCGACGAAAGTAGTGGTCTCAATTCTTTTTTTTGTTGCAAAGACCATAGTAGGGAACCATCCATGTTATTTTGAGGCAATAGATTAAAGAAATCCATATTTATGATATAATAAAGTATGAAAACGGGTCAGATTTGACCCGAGGACAACAGGGAGGTTAAAGCTTTGCTCACCACAGCGTCCAGCGCCCAAAGTTGGGCGGCGAAAAGCCGTCGTGGCGCGGCGCAAAATGTTGGAAATAACATGTTTCAGAGCGAGGTGGTGTCGTTGATGCGTTGTGTTTGAAAGGATCTTCAGAGAATGAGAGATGGAGAGAGAGATGGAGAGAACTAAGAGAAAGAAATATTCAAGCAGGAGCAAAAAAATAAATAAAGATGTATGAATATTAGTTTATGCCAGAGATTCACATGCCAAGTTCACAACCAGAGGAGCGAATTATTCAGTTTTCTTTCCTGGGAGTCAAAGGTTAAATCAAATGTTTAATATTAAAATGCTGTTGCGGTGAACTCGAGGTTGGCGAGTTTGCTCCAGCGTTACATCTTTAGCTTCTTTTTCCTCTAGTGTTTACTGTTTTCCAGCTCTCCAGAAGTGTGTTGTTCCATATTGAAATTGCAGCCACTTGACATTAGCATTACCTCATTCCTGCACAGCAATCGATGTAATTACAAAACACCCATAACACAAGCACATAATTATGTTAGAGTTCTTACGTGATGGCCTATTCCTGTGTAAATGGAGTCCTTTTACTCGTATTTCTATCCACTTAAACAATCCTTAAGGGCCCCTTGATTGCAGAGACCACTTCAGTCTATGCTAATAATGAAAGGTAATTTGGTGAGTTCACACAATATTGGCGAGTTTGCAACCACGAATATGTGAGCCCCGTTTGAACTTTGAACTTAATAATAAAGCTTCAGTGAAAGTTCGACGATGCAGAGTTCACGCTACGAGACTTTCAGAGTCGTCAGTTCTCTGTACTGTTCACACTACGAGACTTTCTGTCTCGTAATCGGGAGTCTTTCAGTCGTTGTGGTTTTCACGCTACATAACTGATGGAGACAGGAGGTCACACACGGCAAGATCTTTCACCAGGAGGAATCCCTGATGACGTCTCTAAACTACGTTTTGTCACGAAAACACACGCAAGAAAGACACGGTAAATAGTGTGACCTGAGGCCTGTACGACGAAGCCAGTTCAACATACCCAGGGTATCTTCTCCTTATCTGGCTTCACTAACCCTAACAACCGAGATCCTGCTAAGCGGTCCTACGACGCTGGTTATCAACTCGGTAAATCAACCCAGAGTTTCTCAGTCTGGCTGTGAGCGCGTTCACATGAACGGCCGGTGTTTGCAGCATCTGACCAATCACAGACACGGACAAGTCTGAAGACTTGCAGACAGACAGGCAGAGAGGCACACTTTACAAAGCTATAACTATATTTTACAAATACGAAGAAGTTAAACACGTAATCAGGCTAAAAGTAATACAGCTGAAGCTGCCAAATGCAGGAAGGACAGCTGGTGAAAGAAAAAACTCCCGATGTGTGAATGAGTAAATTAACCGACTTATTAATTTAACAGAACACTCAAAAGTCAGATATAGTCATCTAGATATAAAAAGCTTTTAGTAGCGTAGTGGATGAATGGATTACACTTCATTATGCTCATTAAGAAATATGTGGCGTGTGTGACTATTTCAGCCTTCTTTCAGCTGCATCTTCGTCTCCGGCAGTGTGAAATGGACTGAAGAGCAAGTTAAAAAGTTACATAAAAACATAATTCATAGCGGTAAACACCCACAGCATAAATCCAGCTGTCCTTCCTGTATTTGTCAGTTTAAACTGTGTTGTTTTTAGCCTAGATTAAATAAATTACCATGACGATCTAAGAAGTGAACCACCTACCCAAATCCTGCTTCGTAGTACAGGCCTCAGATCCCAACAAATCAAAAGTGGGACAAAGTCTGTGTGGGACAATGTGAGACAATGTGAGACACGTTACCAAGGCTGAGAGGTAGTCACCAATTCTGATACTATCTATCTAACTTAAATAACGAACATTGCCCTGTCTCCTATCTATCCATAGCTTAATGAAGATGCTTCACATTGACGTGGTCTGAAGTCTTTCTCTACTGCTAACCATATTAAACACTTCCAACAGCTTATTGAATTGAATTGATTGAATTGTGCACACAGCCTTGTTCACCAATCCTGCTGCGGTCGTCCTCTAATCGACCCAAGTTTCTCCCGACGGGCAGGCCAGCGCCGTGCACCGCAGCTCCGTCGCCATCTGTGTTAGTTTGAGTGTGAATGAGAGGCCACTTGTGAAGCACTTTGTCTGCTATAGTAGAAAACCTTCACCTTGCAACGGTCAACAATCGATCGATTGTGTGCTGCTTTATCTTTGATTCACTCTTACTGGTTTTAGTTAAACTCTCGTCTGTACTTTGTGCTTTGAGGACGCTGTAAGGCATGTCTGCTGTCCCTCCACGACTTGCGAGCCTCGCCATCTGGCGGGGACACATTTCGGCAGCAGCCTGAGAACACACCAAATTAGATTTTGTTTGGATTAAACTTCTGTTCGTGCTGCTACAAGCTGCCATTTTCTCACTGTTGGGATAACGCTAATCACCTGTGATTACTAAGCATACTGTAGGCTAAGAGCACGAGTAAATGACACAATTATGTATCCTATAACTTGTATCAGTTTACTGCGATACGAACCAGACTTCATGTTCGTTTATAGAAAGTTTTATATCGACTTAAATAAATAAATAAAAGAGAATAACTAAATAGAAGAGTGTATAGATAGCAGAGAACAACTAAGTGATGGAACATGCCAAAATTAAAATAAATAAATGACTCGATGAATAAAATAAATAATGCCATTAAATGAAAAAATCGTGCATAAATAAATAGATTAATAAATACATAAATGTAATAAAGAAAAATATAAAAAATAATTAAAAATATATGCAAAAAATTGGAAATTTAAAAGTTAATACAAATAAATAAATAAATAAAAGGGAAAACTAAATAGAAGAGTATATAGATGGGGGACTTAATACAAAGGTAAATAAATTAAGGACCAAATAAATATAGAAATATCAATTTATGTCATATTTTATTATTTAATTAATGCCTACATTTATTTTTATATTATTTTTGGTACATTTAATGTCATATTTATTTATTTATTAAGAAAAGGAAGGAAACTTTTGGACGGACCAGGGACGACGTGTCAGTGTACGCTAGTTACACGCATAGTATCCTTTCAAAATAAACTTCCCTTTTCACAGGAAGTTAGCTTCAGGCAACACAACCACTCAGGTAGGGTTATCAACGGGAGTAAATAACAACGAACAGCGGTCTCCTGGTTGAAAGTCTTGTGTTAGTTAGACCGATCCACCACCTCTTCCTCCCGCCAGCCCTGAACGGACTCTTACGCTATAAATACTACGTCACTTACTCCGACCGTTGAATAACGCCGCGGGTGGGTTTACATTGGAGTCAGTTGAAAGCCCGGTTCGTCACCTACTGTTGCTAAATGGTGCGTCGATGCCGATGGTCGCCGACCAGACGGCGGTATCTGACTAGTTGGGACTGAGAACGGGTTGTCCACTATACATCATGTATGTCAAGATCCAGTTAACTGTGTGTGCGAACCCATTGGGACAACACAACAATGTCCTATTCAGCACTCCAACAGCTGCGTCGGCTTTAATTGTCTATTAAAGAATGCACACTACAGCGCCAAGGTTACATCAGTCATGCTGTATAAACTTTATCCACCTGCATTTTGTTGCTCGCTCCCCGTCTCTCCTTCTGTCTCCCCCCCTTTTTTCTTTTTTCTACCCCTCTTTCTCTCCTCTCTCTCCATCAGCCGTTGGTATTCTCGTCTGAAAGAGGAGAACAGAGAGGGGAAGAATAAGCGCGGGGATGCAAGGACGCGTGGCGGAGAGAATACTAAGCACCGATGGGTGTTAAACACAAAGCCCCGCACAGACGCCGCTGTGCACACACACTCACACACACACACACACACACACACACACACACACACACACACACACACACACACACAGAGAGGTGTATATAAGCACACATATACACGAACACACACTCTGCTGGGTATTACCGGACCCCTTGGTACGGCTTGAATAGAATGTATTTGTACCTCAGGCTTAAACAGCGAGGATTATGGGGGATACGAGGAGAATGCTAAAGCCAGGAAGGAGGCCAACGACCTTGGTATGGACTCGAAAGGGAGGGGGAGGAGGAGGAGGAGTTGGTTGTGGGTGGCACATCATTCAAAATTGCGGTAAACACGAGCGTTGAAAACAATGATGACCTTGTGTGTCGAGAGAAATCACAGCGCTGACGCCGTCATCAAATACTCGGTCGTGAAGAGAGAAGAGTTTCGTCAGCCGGGAGTGATGCAACATGTTTGTGAATGATGATCTTGTTGAGATTAGCGTCAAAAACACATTGTTTTACACAACGTATTTGTGTGTTTAGGTGTGTGTACACGTGTGTGTGTATGTGTGTCTCCATGCACAACCACTTTTCCCATTTTGCATGTGTTTCTGTGTGCCCAATTGTGTGGAAACAGGGGATGTATCATATACTTGTTACGAGTGGCAGGACAGGATGCATAATTCATTTTCATTTGGGCTCCTGTAATAGGGTGTGTGTGTGTGTGTGTGTGTGTAGCAGCCGCTGGGAATGTGCTTTTTCTTGGGCTAAGTGTTTGAGTGTGTGTGTACGAGAGAGAGAGCGAGAGAGAGAGAGTTGGCACATCTGTGTAATAACCTGGGATTGGATGTGTCAGGTCATTTCTACAAGTGTTAAAGAAAGCAGGGAGGAGAGACAGGCAATCTGATGAGAGGAGCTGCACCTCAGCTCATCAGATGGGGAAAAATAAGGGGATGGAGAGATGGAGGATGGAGGAGGAGGGATGGAGGAGGAATAGCCAATGTGAAGGGGGGACAGAAGAAAATGTTAAAGTTCAGGAAGAAGGAAGGAGCGAAGGGGAAAAAGATGGATAAAGACTGGATGGAGGACAGTATGGAGGAGGGGACAGCAGCGATTCTGTTCATCTTCACATTCAGATACATCCCTGCTAGCTAGGAGACCGACAATGCAAAGCCACAAAGGCTATTAGCAAAATCTTAAAATGAGGGCTGTCAAATGTAACGTGATAATAACAGCAAATTATTTTTAACGCCACTAATTTCTTTAACGTATCAATGCAACTTGCGTTTTTTACAAAGAAGACCATGAAAGCTAGAGTGAAGATACTGGTATCATATGAAACTAGAAAAAACTTAATGAATCCATCGGTACCAACCAGGTCAGACTAGCTGGTCATGAAGGAGGATAAATAACGCTCCAAACTTGCACTAAATTTTGGCGAGGAAAAATTGTCATGGCTATTTCCAAAGGGGTCCCTTGACCTCTGACCTCCAGATCAATGAATGTAAATGGGTTCTCTGGGTACCCACGAGTCTCCCCTTTACAGACATGCCCACTTTATGATCATCACATGCAGTTTGGGGCAAGTCATAGTCAAGTCAGCACACTGACACACTGACAGCTGTTGTTGCCTGTTGGGCTGCAGTTTGCCATGTTATGATTTGAGCATATTGTTTTATGCTAAATGCAGTACCTGTGAGGGTTTCTGGACAATATCTATCATTGTTTTGTATTGTTAATTGATTTACAATAATAAATATATACATACATTTGCATAAAGCAGCACATTTGTCCACTCCCATGATGATAAGAGTATTAAATATTTGACAAATCTCCCTTTAAGGTACATTTTGAACAGATAAAAAACATATGCGATTAATCGCGATTAACTACGGACAATGACATGAAAGATAAAGGCGACATGAAGAAGGATGGAGGACCGGAGGAAGGATGGAGGCTGAGGAACAGATGGATGGAGGTTATAGAAAAAGAAAAGACAGAATAGGACTTAAGAAGATGATGGAGACAAGGATTGAAAGAGGGATGGAGGAGTGTGGGTGAAGTAGCGAGCAAAGAGGGCTGGAGGGATGATGGTGGAAAACTAAGAAGGACCTGACGTGTAACAGACAGAGTGAATGGTTAGAAAACCTCACTCAACAACGGTGCACATGTTTGTGTGTGTGTGTGTGTGTGTGTGTGTGTTTGACGTTAAGGTGAGCTGATCAGCCGCTGAAAACTCCCCCGTACCGTCTTCACTACGGCCTGTTTAAGGTCACTTTGTCCCCGTAGCAACAGGAACGTCAGCGAACTCCCCAAAACCCCCGCACGACTCCGACCAAATGCCACCATCTGTGTGTGTGTGTGTGTGTGTTTCCTGAACTTCGACAAATGCCACTGACCAGTGACACCATCAAACCAAACAACAGGGTCTCGGTGGGGCTTTCAGATCGCGTTAGGAGCGCTGGATTTACACACTAACAGCGCCCTGCTTCTCTGTTCACTTCTCTTTCATACTCCTGTATTTATAAAAGTTTATACTGGTGTGTTGAGTTTAGTTGGACACACACACACACACACACACATCTGAGATTTCCTCAGGTATTGAACTAATTGCACTTTAGGCTATGCATTTGCTTCGTATGCATAAATGTGTGTACCCATGCGCACATCCGTGCCCCTTCTCATTTGCCTGCAGTGACAGGCTCGCCTCCCCTCGCTAATGCTAACACGCTGCTGCTTAGCTTCTAATTAAGATGTATGAGTCACCATGTCTGTGTGTGTGTGTGTGTGTGTGTGTGTGTGTGTGTTGTCATCATAGTCTGCCACACATGAATGGTGCTGTCTGCGTTGTTTTCTGGCAGGGTTGAGTGGTTTTGCGGCCAGGAACGTTGTCTAATTTAAGATGTCACACATGCTCTGTATAGCTCACGTACGCAATCCCCTTCACACACTCACTCTGCTGTAGTAGCAGGCGACACGCGGCGGTCCAAAGGCCACACACACACACATACAGTACATAACCACAGAACATGTTGATGGATAGACAGTTGGGCGAGGGGGTGTTGATGAGAGACACACACACAAGAATGTACCACTTTTTAAAAAACAGCAACCGCGGTGCCTTCAGTTCCCTGGCAGGGTGATTACTACTTTTGTCATCATGCTAATCATCAATCATCATCCCACCGACACGCCGACATGATGACGTTTCAGCTCTTAAACACACATGTGGTCTGGAACATCCTGTGATGTTTCTATGACCACATATTCACGTAATTCACGAGAATCAGGGCCTGATTCCTCCCTCCCTCCCTGATCCCTCCCTCCCTCCCGCCGATCGTCAGCAAAGCCCTGATTTTTTGATGGTTCTCCAGATGATCTTTCCAGATGTTCTTGTGGTGTGAGCTATGTTAAGAGTGTTTTTTACATCCCCGGATCGGCTCTGAAGTCCATCCTGGCCGCACTGATTTTAAATTGTAAATATTAAACATGTTCAATATTTATGATCGGATCTCCTGCTGTGTGTGGGGAACCCCGAGGACAGCCGATGACGCAGTCACATGGGAAAGAACGATAGCCAATAGAGAACCAAGCTGGCTGAAGAAGGAAGAACAACCACCGACGCCACAGCCAACCCTCATGATTTTCCCAGGAGATTCCCGTTTTTCATCATCAACACACAAATACACATCATCGCCTCCCAAGGTCACAATTCTCCCACTCCACATGTTTCTGGCGCTGGACAGCGTGTTTACTGTTTTCCTCCGAATGGTAATACAGCTACACCAAATGTGTTTTTATCTGGCGGAGGAGAGCTGCTCGTGACATCACGACGTGGTTTGAGCTGTGCTCGCCGCACATCACAGCAAAGCCGTCGTGGCGCGGCACAAGCCGTTGGAAATAACAGGTTTCAGAGCTCAGTGGTGCCGGTGTCGCGTTGTCACGTTGTGCCTGAAAGGACCTTCAGTGAGTGAGAGACGGAGAGAGAAATGGAGAGAACGAAGAGAAAGAAATACTCAAGCAGGAGCAAAAAATGAATGAAAAAAAAAGTTTCACAGCAGAGGGGTAAATTATTCAGTTTTCTTTCCGGAGAATTAAAAGTAAAATTAAAGTAGGCCTTTTTAACCAAAAAAATGTTGTTGCCGTGTACTTATTTTGTCACTGCCAAAGACATCTAGATCACCCAGAAAGCATGCTGATGCTGCGGGAACCAACGCACGGGCATCGATCACAGGGACGTCCCACACCAACATACATGGACGTACTGAGGAGAGATGCTGGACAGTGCTGGAGAGCTAGCCAGATGTATGGTGGACTGAGACAGCTGGAAGCTCCACTTGAAAGCCCGTCTGAGGACGACCCAATGATATCAATTCCGATAGTTGTGTTATCACTCTTTCCATCCATCACTATTGGTTTTGTGTTATCAGTCCTACCTGTATTAGCTACTACAGCTGCTAGGCTAATATTGTGGCTGCTTACCTCTCTCTCTCTCTCTCTCTCTCTCTCTCTCTCTAGCTCTCTTATCTATCTATCTATCCCCCCAAGCCGGTCTTGGCAGATGGCCGCCCGCCCTGCGCCCGGTTCTGCTCCAGGTTTCTTCCCAGTAATCGGGGGGTTTTTCCTGGCCACAGTGCGCTTGGTGGATCTTGTTGGGTCTCTAAACTATGGTGTACGGTCATAGACCTGCTCTATATATAAAGCGTCTTGAGATAACTTCTGTTGTGATTTGACGCTATACAAAATTAAATTAAATTGAATTGAATTGAATAAGAAGAGAGTTCCAAGTAAAATTATACAAAAGCAACGTGGTGTTGTTGGTGCCATGCAGTTGTTTCGACGGCCCATTATTCCGAAACCGCAGTAGTCAGAGAAATGTCCCATCGGACTGAAAGCCCGCGGTCGTGTGTGTGGTTGGAGGTGAAACAGGCTTGAATCTCTCAGCAGGGAGGGCAGTGGAACGCTGCTTTTTAAGTGTTAAGTTACCCTTTAAACAATTTTTACAATACATCTAAACTTTATTGCAATTAATGACAAAACAACACTGAGGTTGTCTCAGAAGTGTTGAACTGCAGAGTGCTTACCAGCCAGACTCTTCATCAAACACCGTCGAGGGGGTTTAGTTTCCATTGCTGCTGATTTTTGCCGCTGAGGCATGTTGGCAGTAGTACGTCACGGCCCAACCAGGAGCCTTTAAACAAGCGTGCCCACACAAACAAACAAACACACCTCCTCTCTTTCATTGCATCTTCATATCTCCCTGCAGCATGTATAGGCCTGCGTATACTTACCGACTCCAGACTGCAACGTCTCAGTAATTCTACTAAAGTCTGCAAATCAGCAATTCAAACTCTTTGTTTCTCTCCCCGTTGTTCTCCGTGAGGCACTTTATTGTGTCTGCAGTGTTACGATATTCAAAGGCACTGCTGTTGTTCAATGAAAAGGAGAGAGGAGAGAGCTGATTGTTGTCGGAGGCCAGAAGAACTGAAACGTTTCACTGAATGGATGAAACATATTAAACTAATCTGCTGAGGAGGAAGTTGATGATTTGTTGATGCTCTGTTGGGCCTTTTGCATTTCTCTGCATCTGTTGTTTTCTTCCAACTGACTGAACTTTTCAAATGTTGGAAATTGTTTTTTAGCACCGAGACTGAAGCAAATGAAAATAGAAAGTATTTCAAGAATTATTATTGGACAAGCTGATCTTTGTTTCTGGTTACTTTCAGTCAAGACTAAAGACACTAGAATATTGCCATATCTATCTATGCAGTAATGTACTAACTGGAGACCAACTCTCCCAAGTATGTGTAGGACATAACTGGGGTGATATTAAGACATTTGTGGGGGTACCCTGGTGGCCTAGGGGTCAGGGCCACGACCTTGAGCCACACAACACGTCCTCTACACATCCGGCCGGCTGCCTTTCCTCTAATATCCTGTCATCTCCATGCTGTCGGTTGTCCATTAAAGGCATAAAATGCCCCCCAAAAATGTATTTAAATATATTTGTGGAAGGTTACGATTGATAGATATTTTCAGATAAGATTTGGATTGTAAATAAGATTTCATAATGTCGAATCCATAAATAAATAACAAGGCCAGCTATTTACTAAGTTTATCTTACTACTATTGTTAAATTGTTAAAAATTGCTGAACGAGTGGAAAGAAGTTAAGTCTTATGCACCCAGTGAAAATGTCTCTACTGTTTTGTACACTTTGTTATTTACAGTAAGAGTGGTATCTAATTAAGTGATTTCCTGGGGGCTGCTGCTCCCAGCTGGCAAACCAGAACCAACATGGCGGCTCGTTTGGAAATGATTTTCTCGTAAAATTAATTAATAAGAATTAGAAATAAGCCATGAAGTTGTTAAGTCTGTCTTCATTTTAGATCAACGACGGTTAGTTTTAAAGTTTTTCAGGAGTTTCTAGAGGAGAGTCGTGCTGGACGCCCCTGATTTGCATAAAGTAGCCTAGACCTCAATTTTATGCAAATTAGGAGCGGCCAACGTGACGTTCCATCTCTCAAAACGCAACGCTTGTTTCCCTTAATTTGGTTGCTAAGGTACTTAACTACTTAACTTTAATTAAATGTAAGGCATTCCTTTAGTGTAAGACCAAGACAAAGAGAAAACCTTAAATATTTAAGTGAGCACTTTAAGGAAAATCTTAAAGTGTATCGTCGAAATGTTTCTCTGTCATGTGGAAATCTGGTTTCACATGAATCAATTCATGACATCAATTCAGTGTTTCAGTGAAGCCTCTTGAAGTCCTTCATGAAGCAGGACCTTATTACCTGCATGTCTAAGAAACATATTATGAAGGAAGTGTATCTCACCTGGGGAATGTTGGACGTAGTACCGATCTACAGTACCACTGATGTGAAG
The DNA here is from genome assembly GCA_916701665.1 of Sebastiscus tertius. Taxonomy (NCBI): domain Eukaryota; kingdom Metazoa; phylum Chordata; class Actinopteri; order Perciformes; family Sebastidae; genus Sebastiscus; species Sebastiscus tertius. The sequence goes on from CAKAOH010043189.1 coordinate 78,718, forward strand.
GTCACCGTGCGTGACAGCCATGTCACCAGTTAAAGAGGCGGTTGTGATGTGTTTAACATAATCCCTAATGACCTCTAGTCCCCTCTGGGTGCCGCTGGTTGTTCAGAGGCTTTCAACATCAATAACAGACAACAGGGTGTATAAATAGTATTAGAAGGTGTCCAATGAGAGTCAGCAGGCCTGAGTGAGACGGATTCCTGCACAATGAACAAAACAGTTTATTACACGCTGCTGGCCTAGGGGGTCAAGGCCACGACCTTGAGCCACACAACATGTGCTTTACACATCCGGCCGGCTACTTCTTCTCTAATATCCTGTCATCTCCATGCTTCAGCTACCCATTAAAGAGGCAGTTGTGATGCATTTGAGTTTATTACATAATCTCATAATCCCATAACATAATCATTTTTGGTCATTTTATGCTTTAACCAACAGCATGGAGATGACAGGATATTAGATGTGTAAAGGACATGTTGTGAGGCTCAAGGTCATGGCCTTAACTCCTATAGGTCACCAGGGTACCCCCACATATGTCTTAACATACTTGGGAGAGTTTGCCAATGAGTCATTCTAATGAGTTCCTTGTCAAATAAAGCTGTATTATTTAATACTGTTTATAATGTTTGTGTGTTTTCTTGGTCAAAAGACAAACTCTTAGCTTTGAGCCTGATGTCGAACCTCAGACAAATCTTCTCAGTACATTATAAACTCTAATATTTTCATCATTAAGTCGAAACGGAATTATGAAAATAAAAAAGTTCGGCATCAGGCTCAAAGCTCAAAGTTTGTCTTTATTTGATAAGGAGCTCATTGGAGTAATCATTTTGAATAACAGAGATGTGATAGACTGCAGCCAATTTGTAATTATGATAACTGGTATCAATTTCAGGCACCAATACTGGGAACAAGTTTAAACAGCAGCAGGAGAAAAGAAGACAAAACAATAATGTGGACTGAGGAGAAGACGAGGATAAAACTACACAGAGTTCAAACTACACAGAGACGAAGGGAAAGGGACGACAGTAACTGAAATGATGCTGAGAAATTGCTTTTTCTTTTGCAGCATGGCCGGTTATCTGTCAGTCAATCGCTCCACCACTTTGGTCCTGATTGAAATATCTCAACTGGATTGCAATGAAATGTAATAAAAGCCACTCATGTTTCCCAGAAGATGAACTTTGGTAGTCCGCTGACATTTCCTCTGTAACCATCGTGATGAGAACATTTTAGAAACATTCAAGTTCCCCTCAGGATGAATCGTGCTCACTTTGATGATCTGTAACTTAACTTTTCTTATGGGATATGGGACTGTAGCAGAAAGAGAGAGAAAAGTACAGAATAGCCCTTTTTCCACCCTGACAGGAAATGAAGGTGGGGAAGGAGATAAATGAGACACACTTTGTGAGCTGGGGGAGGGAAAAACAACCAACTAAAGCATCATGGAGGAGGACAGAGAGAGGAGTGAGAGTGGCTAAAGGAGGAGATCATTTAAGTTAAAGTCAGTTTCTGGACGTCTTTGCTCTTTGGACAGAAAACAGTGACATATATATAAAAGTAAACTGAGCAGCATGTGAGCTCAGAACATAAACGAGGCTCTGCTGGAGGTGTGCTGATCCCTGGAGCAGGTGGATGACAGGAATACTGGACCTGTTTGAACCGTGGCCTCTTCGCCTTTTATTGGACCATTAAGATAAGTCTCCTTTTCTGACACCTTCCAGGCTTCTCCTTCTTCTTCTTCCAAAGAGTTTTGTTTCTCTTGAGGTACTTTTTTGATTTGATTTCTGCTATTTGCTATTTGTTTTTTGTGTTTTGTTTGTCTTGTGTATTTTATAGCGACGCTATAACTTTCCAAGTGGTTCTTTGTTTTAAAGTGACCGGGTAGAATTGTGATTATTCTTCTTCTTCTGGTGCCCAACTCTTATTTTGAAAATCTTGGGTGTTAAACCTATGCTACAGGATGTCCAGGCTAACCCTTTCCAAAATAAAGTTTATTAAAGTGTGCTATTAGTGTACTTCTTTTAAACTTAAAATATAACGGTATACTTTCAGTTTAATTTTTATGTACTTATCAGAGATATACTTAACAAAAGTATACACACTTGGCTCAAACTAACAAGTACACAGAAAAGTCAAGTATACTTGGCTTGTACTTGATCTTTTGATCAAGATATACTTAAGAAAAGTATAAGTTAGTGTACTTGCAGTATAAAAACTATTAAACTAGTAGTTTACTGAGAGTATACTTTAAAGTGCACTTTCATAAACTAAAAAGTGGGCCTATATTTAGT
>CAKAOH010043196.1:0-43989 GCA_916701665.1 Sebastiscus tertius
TAGCGCTGCCCAGTTTATTTGTCCCGCTGTCTGTGTCGGGGATGTGAATTATTTGTACTGCCAGCCTCCCCTCCTGCGCTCGAGACTGAATTCTCCTTTTCCTCGGAGCAAATGGGTTTTTCTGTACTCATTGTTCTTGTCTCTGTGCCTGTGTGCTGCTTGTGTGGCTCCCTAAATGCCATTCTGTGCAGAAGCTAGCCTAGTTTCTACAAAAGCCCTGTAAAAGCGAAGGCTTTTACTCAGCTTACGTAGCCTCCAAACATCTTCTGTATTTTGGATACATTATCTGTTTAATAATAAGAGATGTCACACTAATTATGAAGCATTTGCTCTGGTGGTTTTATACATTTTTAAATGTCCATTATACAGAATATTTGCCCATTATTGTGTTTATCTCTCTTTAGATTACCTTTAAATTTGAATAATGTAAACTGTAAACAACTGGGTGTCACGTTAAGATTTTTATGTGTCTTCTTCAAACTGCCATCTTGAAGGACACCGAGCACACTGAGCTGTCCAAAGTGCTCTCAAGTAAAACGGTATGGAGTTTGCTAGAAATAAGTAGCTGTGTGTTAGACCTGTATCTTATAGTTATAGTTATAGTTATAGTTGTAGTGTTTGATGTTGGTCATGTACTATTTAGAACATGCTCTGTTGTTTGTGGTCATGCGGTTTTGAGAAAATGGGGAGGATTGTTTTGTAACCAGGAGGTTAAATCCTGAACTTTCTCCTACTTGATGAGAATAAATCTGTCCACCTCTCACCTCTGTTCTTACTTCTGTTTTGGACACCATGCCTCCTTGGCGTCATATTTAATGTGGTGTGTTGCGTAATATAAAGTTTAGTCAGACAAGTCAAAGCAGGTCAAGGTATTACATTTCGCTGGTGTTACGTAATCGTTTATCACAAGCTTGGTTTGAGATTAAGAAATATGGTTACTCATTGTGTCACGCCTCAGTTTGGATGTTGATTAACCAGGAGAGGAAAAGCCTCAGATGAACTCTTTTTATGTTTGCCGTGTGAAGCGAGTGCTGCAGTTGCAGCATGTCTCCTGAATCGACTGCATTTGTGTCGGCGAACTTGTTTTGCAGCCGGCCGGAACAACACCCTACTGAACACGGTCATAATTACAAAACTCATATAGTAAATGTCAGACATGCACAACATCTTTCAAGGCATGATTAACTGTTTTCCAGCATATATTAATGTGAACTTAAAGAATAGTTTCCAAAACAGCTTCCTTGAAAGCTCTAAACCTTTTTCAGACAAACACACACACACACACACACACACACACACACACACTCACACACTCACAAACCCCATGCTGTGACTCACACAGGAGTCACGCCTTTCAAGAATGGGAGCTGACACGAATCGGCGTATCTATCAGTAGCCTGAAGACACATTTTTCCCCAGAACTCAGGCCGGTAATTGAACCTCGTGACAAAAGCCTGAAAATAAACCGTTTTCCTCTGACTGGCTCTGCATATTATTCAGTAATACTGCTGCCCCAGCACTTCTCTTTCTCTTATTGTGAGAGCTGCACCGAGAGAAAAGGCCTTGTTTTCGTCCACGTAAAGCTGCACAATCACTGCACTGCATGCAAATGACTTGATTCTATTGTGTTAGCTGTAAGTGATATCTTTTGTGAAGGACATAGAATTAAAACAATTGAAAGAGGGCATGGCAAGGCCGTAGATTATATGGCCTTTGTGTGTGTTAATGTAAGGTGGCGTGGCAGTTTAACAGCCTCCCTATGTGAAGGAGGTGGTTGGTAATGGAGGCTCATTCACAACTGGCATCTGTTTTCTTATTTATCCAGGCCTTGTGCACTCTTGAGAAGCTCAACACTTGTTTCAGTAAAACGGTTCCATATTATCACTGATTTGTTTTTGTCTTTTCTATAATTATTTTTTAGCTGCAACACACTGCCGAGCCGGAGAACTCTGAAAAATTCCCGACTGATCTGCAAGAAAGACGATGTCCACGTCTGCATCATGTGCCTGCGTGCTATCATGAACTACCAGGTCAGCCCTCTGCACATACTGTATGTCCCTCTGGACTAAAGCACACTTATCTAACTGAAGCCAAATTCAATTAGTTCCACTGCTAGTTCTCCATGTTTCATTCAATATGCAGAGGAATGCACCTCATTCACCGGCTCCTCTTCTCTGTTAATTAGCTGTTGTCTCTGTCGTCCTCCCTCTGCTTTGTTTTTCATCTCACAGTATGGCTTCAACATGGTCATGTCACACGCACATGCTGTGAACGAAATTGCACTAAGTCTCAACAATAAAAATCCAAGGTAAGTTAAAGTTTTTTCCAGATAGATTATGTTTGCTCTTTATCTAAATGAATCCCTGAATGTTTTTCCTCTTTGAAGACAAAGGAGATGAAAGGGTTAAATTCAAGAGGAATCATTTGTAGCTCAACACATCCAGATATTTTACCAACAAAGGCCCATAATGGAACATCCAGAGTCCAACGTTGGCCTCAGTGCACCTGCACAGTCTGATCCAGAGTGAGTGTCTTTGTAGCTCAGGGGCACATTCATCCCGACAGACGAGTCAGGGCACCGCTGCCACACTCCACTACACTGGCAGCTGCTCACTGAGACAGACAGCAACCAGAAGGACTCGCTTTTTGTGCGTATGTGTGTGTGTGTGGGTGTGTGTGTGAGTGTGTTTTCACTTTGTGCCCAGAGGCTCACGGATTTCCTCAAAAGTGGATGTGAAACCACTCCGCATCACCTGTCACATATCGTCTCATCCAGGCAGAGAAACCCTGCATGAATGAACTGGAGACTGGACACACACACACACACACACACACACACACACACACACACACACACGGATTGGGCCTGAAGTATTCATTTTTTATATCTTCCTTTTAATCCAGTGGATAAAATGAAAATGTGGAGCTCTTTTATTTTTTGTCCTCTCAGGTTGGGACATTACAAAACTTTTTTTCCAAGTTATTTAAAGTTAGTTTAAGGACCACTGTGTATCATTTAGGGGGATCTATTAGCAGAAATGGAATATAATATTCATAACTATGTTTTCATTAGTGTATAATCAACTGATAATAAGAATCGTTGTTTTTTCGTTACCTCAGAATGAGCCCTTCATATCTACATAGGGAGTGCCTAGAAGGGAGCCCGCAAACTGGGGAAACTCTTGCGAGATTGTTAAGGTTCAGGCAACAAGAGTTTTTGCATGTTTTTGCATATCTCAGATCAGATTTCGCAGTTTGCGGGCTCCCTTCTAGACATGACCGGGAGCGGGCTTTCATCACAAAGTCTGCCATGTTGCTCCGTCATGTTTCTACAGTAGCCCAGAACAGACAAACCAAACACTGGCTCTAAAGAGAGCCTGTCGCATTTTTACATTACCTGAAGGCCACCGTAGTTCTCCAACACGCTTGTGAAACTGCAGTAACGTGAGCTGCGGAGTGTAAAACTGTGGTACCGGCAGCCACCGTCTGACTTCCGTTGTAACTAAAGTAGTGTTATTATGCTGAGGATGGCCTCTTAGCGAGGTGAACGGCTTTACTGCGGTTTTGCACTCAGAGGCTCACGTTACCGTAGTCTTAGAAAGGGAGGAGTGAGCTGAGGGGTACTCAGTTGGTAGCAATCTGCAACTGCGCCACTAGATGTCGCCAAATCCTACACACTGTACCTTTTTAAAGTTGTTGATTCATTTTTATAAAGATGTGTAAACTTAAAGATATATGAATTGTAATAAACACCATGTAGATTCATTCTACACAGACGGGGGTTTCAGCATTGGCAGGATCTTTACACATCACACTGTTTTCCACTCTGTTTGCTTCTTGTAATAAGTACAGGTCTGCCGCAGCGCTGGCACTTGTCATTTACTAACCATTCCTGCCTTTATTTTCTCCCTGTCTTACAGAACTAAAGCTCTGGTCTTGGAGCTCCTGGCGGCAGTTTGTCTCGTGAGAGGAGGCCACGAAATTATTCTCTCTGCGTTCGACAACTTTAAGGAGGTACGAGCTGCACGGAGAGGGGAAGTAGTGGGGTCTGAGGAGATGTCATTACATTTCAACTGTGCAATTTCAAACAGTGACTCAGCCCTGGAGGAATGCTCCACCGGCAGATGCTCCGCCGGCAGATTCCTCAGGATAGCGTCTAGGAATGACACCGATTTAGCTGCATAACACAGCAAGACCCACTCGACATCCAGAGTAAACAGTTACGAGTGTGACAACTAGATTTGGCAGACATATCAAAGCTCAGAATAGCAGAGCGAAAGATGCGACAGAAAGCCTTACCCGACCCGTGTCTGTCTGGATGAGGTATTCTGGCTGCTGGAGAAAAGAGTGGGAGGTTTGTGATGGAGTGGGCGCTAACAGCAACCCCATTTTTGTAGCGTACCGTACGGCCCGCAAAAAATGGGCCGACTGCAGTTAATGCAATATTTACACCCCTGAATGAAATATTGAGTGTTGCTCTCAGTGGCATCGGCATTAGTGGGAGAATGAGGCTCAGGGAGAACATAGCTCTTCTAATGAGATGAAGAGTCATGATAGTGTCGACTGCTGGAAGCATTGAGGACTCGCATTTATGTAACTTTTTGTTGTAAAGGCAGATTTTGGTTTGTTTTTAGTTAAAAAGTGTCATTACGTCTAGTTTGCTAAGTGACTTTGATATCCTGTGTTTGATGAAAGGGCTGCAAGCTGAGAGTCAAAACATCCAGAGAATTTTGGATACACACCCCCCTCCTCTTCCTCCCTCCTCTTCCTTTTCAGTCCTTCATCATGCTCCATCTCCCTCATTGCCCTCCAGATGAACTGTCTGAACTGCACAGCATCTCTCTCCCTCTTTTTATCTCTCTCTGTTCTTTTCTGTCTCTCAAATTCTAGTTCAGATAGGCAGGACCAAAACAGTATATGTGGTAAAAGTTGTACCACAAGCATTATTGGACACAGATGTGTACGTTCGGCAGTGGTTCATGAATAACTGAGGTTGTGGCGAGCTGTGATGTATTTAGCAGCTTACATCATTGACTTTTCATTTTCACCAGATAATGTTGGTAACCTCTGGTTTTCTGACTGGGAATGGTAATAGTCATTAAAATTTATGGTCGAAAGGGTTCATGAGGTAACAGTCCTGGCTATCAGGGGAAGAGCATTCATCTCTAGTGACACCGTGTCTGGGCAGCACAGAGGAGTGTTTTTGTCTCAGGCAGCGGATCTTATGGTTTGTGGTTGAGGCGAGATATCGTATTAGGCATAAGTGTTGTTTTTTCCTGGTTTTAAAGGCTGCATTACAGTAAAGTGATGTAATTTTCTGAACTTACCAGATTGTTCTAGCTGTTCTATTATTTGCCTTTACCCACTTAGTCATTATATCCACATTACTGATGATTATTTATCAAAAATCTATGTGTAAATATTTTGTAAAAGCTCCAAGGGTCAATCCTACGAAACTGTCGCAATATCAATAACAAGGTATTTAGGTAAAACAATATTGTGATATTTGCTTTTCTCCATATTGCCCATCCCTAATTATGAGGAATTGGTGCACATCATTGATTGGTTGCATAAATCACTGCGGGTTGCTCTCTACGCCTCGACTCCAATAAATACAATAAGTGAGATGTGGTTTGTTCTGCAGGTGTGTGTGGAGACGCAGCGGTTTGAGAGGCTAATGGAGTATTTCAAGAACGAGGACAACAACATCGATTTCATGGTACGTTCACACACGCACTCCTAATGACTTTTGAAATCCTACATCACCAGGCATACCACAGATGGCTTGTGAAGGTTTTTTGAGCTGAAGAAGCTCTGAGTGAATGATGTGTCTTTCTCATCAGTGTCAAGTAGGGCTGCAACTAACCATTATTTTCCTTGTCGATTTAATCGGTTGATTGTTTTCTAGAATAATCGATTTGTTGTTTGGTCTGGAAAATGTCAGAAAATGGTGGAAAATGTGAAAAATCAGTGTTTCCCAAAGCCCAAGATGACGTCCTCAAATGTCTTGTTTTGTCCACAACTCAAAGATATACAGTTTACTGTCATAGAGGAGTAAAGAAACCAGAACATATTCACATTTAAGAAGCTGAAATCAGATTATTTTGACTTTTTTAAAAACAATTTCAAATTACTCAAACCGATCAATCAAATAGTTGCAGATTACATGTCAGAGTTTGTTTTCAGGTCTGAAATGACTATGCCATTACAATAAGGCATGTTAACCGTTTTAAAAGAGAGTGCCTCAGAGTTTTCTGTGTCTACATATATCTCTAGCCAAAGAGCACCTCAGACAAACTCTTTCTGACTCCAGGAAGCACTCCCATCTAATCATTTTTTGATTGTTGGTGATTCATTTGATAGTTGACAACTAATCAATTAATCTTTGCAGCTCTAGCCAGTGTCGAGCCTTGAGAAGAAGCATGTAATTTACCAACTAGCACAGTTTTCAGCTGTTTAGAAACTCTACTGCACATGTGTCCTGATATGTTTGTCCAAACTAAAAAATAACTGAACAAAGAGACCAGTTTTGCGATACACACTCACAGGGCTGTCAGTCTCTTGTCTCATCACAGCACAAACTACAGATATGTGGTGCAATACATCAAACTGGAGTGGCCCTAAGCAAGGAACCCCTGCCAAGTCTGTCATTTCCAGGCCGAGTGGTGCTAATTAGCTTGGCAGATGAGAATAAAAGACACTGTGAAGAAAGTGACAACTTAGATGGACACGCACACACACACACACTGGATAAAATACTGTCTTAAGTGACTTAATTGATGTGAGGCAAACACTGCATGTGTGTGTTTGAGTGAAAACTAACAGATGCTGTGTTTGAATAGGACTTCAATAGGACTTCTGTCACAAGTCCGCTCGCGGTCCCTCGGTAGGCCGTCGCCTGACAGCAGCGCTAAAGCAAACAGACTTTGTCAAAGCTGCCGTGTTGCACCGAGACAACTGAGCTTCTTACCGGAAGTTCATTAAGCCAGTGTTAGGGTTAAAAGAAGTGTGTGTGCACATTAGACACTGTGAGGAGATCCCCCTTGATCTGTTTACGCAGGCTCCCATGAGGCAGCCGATGGAGCTGAACTGCTTGATTTTGTTAATTTGTTTTTTCAGATCCTCTTAATCTGCCAGATAAGCTACTCTGCAAGCACAATAATGAGGATTTATACACACAATTTCAGTGGAAGCCATATTAAAAGGAATTAGATGTGGTAATGAGCATAAAATAATTTCACAGAAGTACCAGACGGATGTTCAAAAACCTCAAACCTGCTGTAAATTACTCATTTTTACCTTGGTCACACACAGAGTACATTAGATACAGGGTTTGACTGACTGTATTTCTTCTGTTTTTATTCCCCAGGTGGCCTGCATGCAGTTCATCAACATAGTCGTGCACTCAGTGGAGGACATGAACTTCAGGGTTCACCTACAGTACGACTTCACCAAGCTGAGTCTGGACGACTACTTAGACGTGAGTTGAGACATAACGCTGCAGGAAAAAATGCACAGACGGGGCCGAACTCTCCCGCTCTTAATATTCAGCTCAGTCCAGAGCGCAGGTTGTCATTACAGCACCCCCGAGACAGCAACCACAGAAAAGCAGTCGATAATGGCTTTTCCATTACTAAAGAAAAAGAATCTGTCAGTTCTGTAAATCCTCGTCTGCTGCCTCGCTGCACAGGTGAGATCAATGCTGGCCTCCGGGGTCTGAGATGTCGGCCTCACGCAGCGAACTGAAACAGTAAATGTCTCCCCGTCTCACTCCCTAACTGCCTTGCTCTTATCATCACCGTATTTCTTTTTGTGTGCATCATGTCTTCCAGAAACTAAAGCACACAGAGAGTGATAAGCTGCAGGTTCAGATCCAGGCCTACTTGGACAACGTGTTTGACGTGGGAGCCCTACTGGAGGATGCAGAGACCAAAAATGCCGCCCTGGAGCGTGTGGAGGAGCTGGAGGAGAACATGTCACATGTGAGAGACCTCGACTGTTTGATTTTATTCTCTGAAAATCCACAAAACTCACTCCTTAATGTCATTCATCTTCTCACGCAAATGGCTATGTACAGGATGTCAGCATGGGATTTACTACGATGTCATGCTTTCCCTTAACTGTCAGCCACCATAACTGTCATAACTTTTAAATCTCCATAATTTGTTTTAATCCAGAAAAATTGGGGCAGTCAAAGTTAACGCAATAATAACACGTTAACGCAAATTTGTTTTAACGCCACTCATTTTTTTAATGCAACTTGTTATTTTTAGGTTGTAGTGGGCTCAGTTTTAAAGCTAGAGTGAAGATGACATCATATGAAACTTGAAAACACAAGGAATCCATTGTTACCAACCATGTCATACTAGCTTGTCATGAAGGAGGCTAAATAACACTCCAAACTCTACGAGTACCCACGAGTCTCCCATTTTATGATAATCACATGCAGTTTGGGGCAAGTCATAGTCAAGTCAGCACACTGACACACTGACAGCTGTTTATTTATGCTAAATGCAGTACCTGTGAGGATTTCTGGACAATATTTGTCACTGTTTTGTGTTGTTAATTGATTTACAATAATAAATATATACATACATTTGCATAAAGCAAGCATATTTGCCCACTCCCATGTATGTAAGAGTATTAAATACTTAACAAATCTCCCTTTTAAAGTACATGTTCACAGATAAAAAATGTATGATTAATTTAATCAAGATAATCTGTGGACAATCATGCGATTAATCACAATTCAAGATTTTAATTGATTGACAGCCCTTATAAAATATATATGTTAAATGCCTTACATCAGTGCCCCACTGGATTTCTTTGTTGACATACTGAGTTGGAAGTTGCCATCGCAATGAGTTCATGTCACCTTTTCCTCCCGGCTGTTGTTCTTAGATATCAGAGAAGCTGCAAGACACGGAGAACGAGGCCATGTCCAAGATCGTGGAGCTGGAGAAGCAGCTGATGCAAAGGAACAAGGACCTTGAATCAATCAGGGTCAGACATTCACATTCATCCTTTAAGTATTCATTTAAGCACTCACAGTATTCCTGCAACTGTTATAATGCACTTTCTTGGTTTCATCTCTCATGGCAGAAATATAAAAAACAAATCTTAACTCCCTGTGTCTGTCCCTTTGTCACACAGGAAGTCTACAAAGACACCAGCTCGCAGGTCCACTCACTGCGGCAGATGTTGAAGGAGAAGGACGAGGCCATCCAGCGATCGAGTAAACTGGAGAAAAAGATCCACGAACTGGAGAAACAAGGCACCATCAAGATCCACAAGAAGGGAGACGGAGACATCTCCATCCTGGCGTCACCACCCTCCGGTGGGGAGGGCATGCCGGGCGTTATGATGGGAGGAAACGGTGCAGCTGTCAGTCCAAATCATGTGGGAGTCATAGCGGGCACGCCGGGTCCACCGCCACCTCCTCCAGCACCTCCTCTACCAGTGAACGGCACATGTAGGTTTAATATTAATTTAGTATTAGCATGTAAACTGTTAATCATGAAATGCAGAAAGAAGATAGGAGAGAATATACAAAGTTTGCATGTCTCATTGAGCGTCTCTCCTCTCTCCCAGTATCAAACGGACCATCATCAGCCATTCCTGCAGCTCCAGCTCCCCCACCTCCACCTCCACCGCCTCCCCCTCCACCTCCGCCTCCTCCCCCAGGGCTAGGCTTGCACATCTCAGGACCTATTCCTCCTCCGCTTCCTCCTCCTGTAGCGCCCCCACTGCCCGGCAGTGGGACGCCCACTGTCATCATGAACTCTGGGTTAGCAGGTAAGAAAAAGTACACACATTGAGGCAAGTTTGTGTCTAATATGGGAGTTATGTGATAAAAAAATATCCTATAATCGGCATAGTAGTTTACTGAGACTGTGGCTCAGAGGGTAGAGCAGGTCGTCCACCAATCGGAAGGTCGGTGGTTCAATCCCCGGCTGCGTATTTAGATTCGATCCTGATGGGCAAAGTTGGCACCTTGCATGGCAGCATCTGCCTCTGCTACTGGAAGGCTTTTACTGTGAAGCAGCTGCACATGTGTGATTTACAGTCTTTATGAAGTCATTTGCCTCTGATTGGTTCAATGAAGTTAGACTAAATCTGTACTTGTATGTTTTATTGGCGGACAAGAACTGTTTATTACTATATGATAATTGGATGGATGGATATATTATAATATAATATTAAAGTTATGTTATGTTGAAGTTAAAAGTCACCACATTTGATGATTTTAACAACAAACAAATCTGTGAATTTTCAGCGACTGAACTATAAATCTTGCTAAATGCTGTTATGTATGTACGTCTATTTAAAGACAGTTTGAACTAAGGTCCCCCGTGAGTTTTAATGTGTGAAACGCAGCCTATCAAACCTAATGTCAGGCATGCTCCTGGCTCTGCTCAGATGATGAGTATTGATAAGTAACAAGGCCACAACGTTATGTGACTCATTGAATTAGACTTTCTGTACTGTACTCTATGTTGATGTGTGTGCATATTCCTGTATGTGTAAGCTGCATTCATACCCAGAAGAAGTTTGAAAATATAGTGATGCCAGTTTTATTGGTGTCAGTAAACAATGGAAACCCCTTTTAAGTTTCAAACACATACATCCTTTACTGTACTTTTTGTACCTTGTGTGTTTGAGATGTGCATGTGTAATCTTTCTCACTAACTCTGCCAACTTCTTAATGATTTGTCTTTGAATTGTTTCTTTTTCTGCCAACCAGAGGGACCCATCAAACTTTTCTGTAGGTTCTGCTTGTCGTGTTGTGGTGTTTTGTCCCTCCACTGTTCCCTTCCTTTAGCACAAGTTTTTTTGGAAAATGGTATTTTCAGTCTCTGAATCCCATTGGAAAACAAAAAGTCACTGTTGTGTAGTTCAAGTCTCTTAGAAATAGTTATTTTTGCCACTTCTAACATGAGCTTGGCAGCATATAAAACCACAAAACCTGCTGTTTTTCCTTTCACAGGAAGACTTTCTGTGAAACATTTGATTTGTGATGATTTTTAAACAGAAAATACCAAATTTCAAAATCCTGCATGGTTTACCTTCACACCTTGCTGTAGTTTTGTTATAGTATCTGTGTTTGTGTTTCATCTCAGTGTTGTTTGCATGCTGACACACAGTGACCTGCTGTGGCTTGCAGCTGATAGAGAGTGATAGGCGTTATGCAGAGCTGGAATGATGTTTACCTTTCTCGTGACAGCCTTATCTCTCTGTCCCTGCTGACACCCCGTCTCTGTGGCTAAGCAGGGCGCCACCTCCATGCTCCGCTCCAGTGAATCGGCCCAGGTGGCCACAAATAGCCGTAATCTGTCCGATAAATAGTGTGTCACCGGGCCAGGCAGGAAATCCTCACTATGTGCTCATCATTTACTGTACAGGGTATACACACTTTGGCCTTATTCTCCTGCCAAAGGCGAATAGACTTCACTCTCCTTTAAGGAAAGAAGGATTCTTGAAGACGGGTTGTATGTTTTTAGAGATAAAATATCCACGTGTCACCACTTCACAGATACCTGTCTACCCTTTCACCTGCATGTGTGTGAATGTGTGTGTGTACTCTCATAGTAGATAGGGATGCTGATGCTAACTCTTGTTTCCTGTACAGCTGTTAAGATCAAGAAACCCATCAAGACAAAGTTCCGCATGCCTGTCTTTAACTGGGTCGCCTTGAAACCAAACCAGATCAACGGGACTGTCTTTAATGAGATCGATGATGAGAGGATACTCGAGGTAAGAGTCTTCTCACTGTTTTGCCCACTTGCAGCCTCTTTTCCACGATAACAGAACGTTAACCGATTCTATGTCGGCGCCTTTAAGGACCTGAACGTGGACGAGTTTGAGGAGATGTTTAAGACGAAAGCCCAGGGCCCGGCTGTCGACCTCATCTCGAGCAAGCAAAAGATCATCCAGAAGGGACCCAACAAGGTGACGCTGCTGGACTCCAACAGAGCGAAGAACCTGGCCATCACGCTGAGGAAAGTGGGCAAGACTCCTGAGGAGATCTCCAAAGCCATTCAGATGTAAGCCCCTTCAAAATAAAACAAAAGACCACAATCCCTCTGGTGCTCTGAGACATGTGATTGTTTTGAGGGTTACAGTATGCTGGCATTTGATGAATGCTGTTTTGAACGTTTCATTGTGTAACATTTTGGGGGATCTATTAGCAGAAATGGAATATAATATTCATAACTATGTTTTCATTAGTGTATAATCACCTGAAACTAAGAATCATCGTGTTTTCGTTAGCTTAGAATAAATCCTTCATATCTACATAGGGAGCAGGTCCTCTTCACAGAGTCCGCCAGGTTGCTCTGCCATGTTTCTACAGTATCCCAGAATGGACAAACTGAACACTGGCTCTAGAGAGAGCCTTTCATGTTTTTACCTGAAGGCCACCGTAGTTCTCCGACATGCTTGTGAAACTGCGGTAACGTGAGCCACAGAGTGCAAAACCGTGGTACCACCAGCCACCGTCTGACTTCTGTTGCTCCTAAAGTAGTGTTATTATGGTAAGGATAGCCTCTGAATGAGGCAAACGGCGTTACCACGGTTTTTCGCTCGGCGGCTCACGTTACCGTAGTCTTGGAAAGGGAGGAATGAGCGGAGGGGAACTCAGTTGGTTGCAATCTGCAACCACACTAGATACCGCCATATCCTACACATTGTACCTTTTAAAATGTCAGTTTTGGATTAATGTTGTTACCTGCAATTTACGAGTTAATATACAGTATTATCTTTACCTTTTCCATGTGAAAATCTTCACGTTATTGATAGCTTCCCTATTTTGTTTTTATATGATGTGCTTCATTTTTCCATCATCAGTCATTTTTTCAACACCACATAGCATGTTATCAAATGGTCTGTATTTTTTACTTTGGGTTTCCAGTATGTAACTACTATCTGTACCCTCCTGTACCCTGTCATTCAGCTTTGACCTGCGAACTCTGCCGGTGGACTTCGTGGAGTGTCTGATGCGCTTCCAGCCCACAGAACATGAGATTAAATCCATGCGTCAGTTTGAGAAGGAGCGCAAGCCGCTGGAGAGCCTGACGGACGAGGACCGTTTCATGATGCAGTTCAGTAAAATCGAGCGGCTCATGCAGAAGATGACCATCATGGCCTTCATCGGCAACTTCTGCGAGAGCGTGCAGATGCTCACACCGGTGAGAACTGGGATCTCAATATAGTCCAAAACTGAAACACTGAAAATGATTAAATGCGTTCTATACAGGATGCTGTGACCACAGAAAGGGATAATGGTTCACTGAATTTTTCTCACATCGTCATCTTTGTTTCCCCCCACAGCAAATTCATGCAGTCATCGCAGCATCTGTGTCCATTAAGTCGTCACAGAAGCTAAAGAAAATTCTAGAGGTAACTCAGTCATTTGTGTCCGTACTGAACATAATGTTAAATAAATGCATGTTTTTTCTTTAACATTCTCGTTCCTTCTTGTTCGTCAGATTATCTTGGCACTCGGAAACTACATGAACAGCAGCAAAAGAGGAGCAGTGTATGGATTTAAGCTGCAGAGTTTAGACTTGGTGAGTCGCCTCCGTCTGATTTTAAAACCTTCTACTTTTTCTTTACAAATGTTTTTCTAAAGATTTCTCTTTTACTTTCTCAACAGCTGCTTGATACCAAGTCGACGGACCGTAAGATGACGTTGTTACACTACATAGCCAATGTGGTGAAGGAGAAATACTCACAAGTTTCTCTCTTCTACAACGAGCTGCACTACGTGGAGAAAGCTGCAGCCGGTGAGTCGTACAGTGCAGATGACATATTCTTGTCACTTTTTCAGTGCAGCACAGGGTTGCATGTGTACTCATACGTCCGTTCTCGTTCAGTGTCGTTGGACAACGTCCTGCTGGATGTTAGGGAGCTGCAGAGAGGCATGGAGCTGACCAAAAGAGAGTACAGCATGCACGGCCACAACACCATGCTCAAAGACTTCATCACGCACAATGAGAGCAAGCTGAAGAAACTGCAGGAGGATGCCAAGATTGCACAGGTAACATGAGCACACCTCGCTTTTGCAATTGCACTAATGCCTTGTTTTGTTTTTAAATCTGTTGTTGTGACAGGGTTTCAAATGAAGTGAAAGTGATCTATAAGTAAGTCCACTGTCTGTCTTTGAAAGGACGCCTTTGACGAGGCAGTGAAGTTCTTCGGGGAGAACTCCAAAACGACGCCGCCCTCCGTCTTCTTCCCTGTGTTTGTGCGATTTGTTAAGGCTTACAGGGTGAGTTGGATAATCATCTCTCACACAATCACACAAAAACAGTCAGTAAAAACACATCTCACCAGCTGGTTAGACTCAGGACTTAAAAGAGAGCTCCATTGATTTAGCATCGCACTTCTATAACATCAGACTCATGATGGACCCTTTAAAAGAGGATCAAAATCCATGCAGCAGAACCAGAGATATCGTCTTTTCCACGCATTCTTCTTCTTGACTATGCTAGCAGCAGTAGAGATGAGGACCAAGCTACAGAGGTCTGGTGAGCTCAGTTCATTCTAACGCCACACTACCAGATTTTTTTTTCATTTCCAAACTTATAGTCTACAGCCCCAACCAACGCTGCCTCAAGTGACATCACTTGAGTCCATTTATTTTTCTCGTAGCTCTTCATGGAGCCACAAAAGGCTTTTTACGACCTTTTTCACATATGCAGTAGTACTCCCCAAGACCTGTTAACAGACTTAAGCCGTGTTTCCACCAAGAAGTTCCTGGTAATTTTAATCCTTTAGTCTTTTTTTTATTTTTTTTAGATGAGTTGGGAAGCCGACAGCAAAGCCCGGATTGGACAAATAGCTTAGCAAAAGTTAGAGTAGTGTAGAAATGATTTATTCAATGGCATTTTAAACATTCAGTGAACATTTAGTGAACATTTACTAGCAGGAGTCCATGATGCGCCTCATGCTCATGAACCTGGTGCCGCTGAATCCCATGTTGCTGAAGCTCCTGTACTCTCCGGGCCTCATGTACATCATCCTGCCTCTGTAGTGGGGCTGCTCGTACATCAGCCAGTGGCCGTCCATCACGTTGCAGGACATGCAGTCGTTCATACGGTAACGGTCCATGATGCTGTCGCAGTCGTCCATCAGCTCATGCATCTGACCGCCGAACTGCTCCCTCTCGTAGATCCTCATCCTGAACTGTCCTCTGTGCTGTTTTTGCGGAGAGAATAAAAACAAATTAATACCTTAATATCAAATTTAGTGGGGGTTGTCACCTGTAGTAGAATCATACTTTGACAGATTTTGTTTTATTCCTACCATGGGGATCATACGGCAAGACCTGATGCAGTCCCTCATTCCCATCATGCTCATGTAGTCGGCGTACTCGCCCCTCCTCATGAAGTACTGGTTTCCCATGTAGTTGGTGCGGTCGTAGACCATGAAGCAGCCGCTCTCCACCCTGCAGGAGTGACACCTGCTCATGTAGGAGGACATGTCAGAGCAGTCGCTCATGCACTCATAGGAACGACCCTGGAAGTTCCTGTCCTCGTAGAAGGTGATCTGGAGAAAAAAAAGTGAATTGTAATGGTTAGAAATAAAAGCAGCAAGGTGAGGTGGTGATCACTTTTTGTAAACAGTGATTTCTGCTTATTACAAAAAGATTTTTTCAGAAGTACCTTGCCCCTCATGTTCATGCCGGTGTTGCTCATGTTGGCTGTAGGTGTGCTGGTGCTCCTGAACTGTACCTCTACCTGGTTAACCCTTTCCTTTTATACCTGACCAAACGTAAAGAATCAGTGACCCCTCCCCCTCAGAGGACCCCCCTTACTCAGCAACTTACTATTGAAGCCAACAATGCAGTGGTTATGCAAATTTGTTCAGTGACTGGGTACCTCGTAGTGGCAACTGACGCTGCATAAGTGACGTCCCAACAAAAACATTCCACGTGGTTCGTGGCGGCACCACCCTGTTCATCATCATAAATGTGTAAAGTACGTACAAAAGACAGATACCCATATAAAGAGAGGCTGACGGAGGCAAAAGGGGCAATATATTACATACTTGAAGTTAGTTAATAATATCGATCCTTACGAATAACGACGACCTTGACAGCTTGCTAAATACTACGTTTCATCTTTTGAATCTTATTCACTGTGTTTTGTGTTCATTTGTCCGTTTCTTTTGACACATATAAATAATGTCCAATTTAAAAAATGGGTAGGTAAGATCTACAAGCCAAATGCCAACTACACAATCATCCGTAAAAAAGACAAGCTAGCTAATGTTATGCTTACATAATACTGTAAGATTAGATTTATTTTTGTAAAGACTTATTTCATACAGTATACATATTGTATTCTGCTCTTTAAGTTAGAGATGGAACTATATAATATGGCGCACCTTACTTGCTGGTAAGGTGAGTGATGATTAAGATTGGCGGAGTGATATGAAGTAAGAAGTGATGTGCCACCTTTTAAGTGATCGGTGTTCAATTGTCCTACGCTGAGTTGAGACATTAAAGTGGATCCTGTTGTACAGACCAAGCTCTCCCCGTGCTCTTGCTTTACCCACAGCCCTACAGGAGTTTAATTAAGTAACAAGTAAGTTTATAGTTAAGGCAGCGAGAAGCCTGCCTTACAATACTAACAACACGTCGCTAATACTGCATAGGTCAGGTATAAAAGGAAAGGGTTAACCAGGTAGAGGTAACCCTACCTTCACAGAGTCTTCACTGTTCTCGGCCGCTTGTCTCTCACAGCTGCTGTGTGTCAACTCCGTTTAGTGCGATCAAACCACGTGAATGACTTCATTCATCACATTTCATGACACTGAAATAGAGTCTCACCCTGCACAGTGGATGTGGTGAAACTATTAAAGGTTTTTGAAATTAGTTTTCTTATATGGTGTTAAAGCTAGAGTTGGTAATCTTCTTCAAAAATATCTTTTGTCATATTTGTTGAAATTCTTGTTACATCCCGACAGCAATCGATAAATCAATTTTTATTGACAAAAAAGAGAGAAAAATCTGGTATCTGTGGCTCAAAGGACTGCAATAAACCTGTCCAATCATTTGGTACTAACAATAACCATGTTCGTTGTTTACGTTCATAATGATAATCATGATTGGGTGACTTTTGGAGCTAGTGCTGCTGGCTACTTTCATTGGAAAAGAACACTGGGCTCAGGTTTTCGGTTGGATGAATTTTTACAATCTAGTGTACTATTCTAGTTTCTTAAGATTACAAACCCT
Organism: Sebastiscus tertius; assembly: GCA_916701665.1. Lineage (NCBI taxonomy): Eukaryota > Metazoa > Chordata > Actinopteri > Perciformes > Sebastidae > Sebastiscus > Sebastiscus tertius. The sequence goes on from CAKAOH010043196.1 coordinate 17,240, forward strand.
AGCTTTAACAGCACAATTTTATGGTAAACAGTAGTATATTTAATTTGTAACTGTGTTACATGTGTAATCTCCTCAGCAAGCAGAGGAGGACAACGAGCATAAAAAGAGACAGGAGCAGATTTTGATGGAGAAACTTCTGGAGCAGGAGGCCTTGATGGAGGAAAACCAGAAGGTAAGTCACCGTTCTCTCTCCCGCCCTCCCTCCCTATCTCCCCCCTCCCCCCTACAGTGGATCACGACGACCAGAAGGTAAGCCGGCTCCACATCCTCCCCTCTCCGCCTCACCCTCCCCTTCCTCCAGACTCCTGATCACAGGATTAGTTGAGCACCGATTGCCTGCCGGGTGTAGTTATATCTGCTTCTACAGTCTGACACCCTGCTGAGCCACATCACATCAACTCAGGATCAGCGGTTAGACTTCCTAAATGGTTCAATTAACTCACACATGCACAAACCTACAGCGTAAAACGATGTGTGGAGTAAAAAGCATGTTTGAGCTAAAAGAAATTATGGGTGGGAGAATCCTTTGTAGACTATATTGGACTGGACTTATTAATAAATGTTAAACGTTGTCTCGGTGTGTGTGTGTGTGTGTGTGTGTGTGTGTGTGTGTGTGTGTGTGTGTGTGTGTGTGTGTGTGTGTGTGTGTGTGTGTGTGTGTGTGTGTGTCCTCAGTCTCCTCATAAGACCAAGCGTCAGCAGCAAGAGCTGATCCAGGAGCTCAGGAGGAAACAGGTGAAAGACAGCCGCCACGTCTACGAAGGCAAAGACGGAGCGATAGAGGACATCATCACGGGTAACGTCACCTGGGCCTGGTTGCAATCTCTCACCACACACACACACACACACATACAGTAAAGGGCGCTCTGCATGAAGGTCCTCTCCGATGCTAAACATTCAGCCATTAACAAAAGGGAATCTAAACCAACTAACACGATGACTGTGGCTCTTTCAAAACTCAGCTGTCAGATGTTTGAGAACTAAAACTCAATAACCTAATGAGTACAAACATGCACTGACAGTCCAGCTAATCCAGCGACACTCCAAATGTGTCCGATGATCATTGTTGCTCATCTATTCTGCTTTGTCGTTGCTTTGTAACACCGTCTGTAGGTAGACGGGGCCGGGTCGTGACTAGCTCCTAGAATATTAATACATCAGAGGGGAATAAATACATCTTCTGTTTACTGAAGGGTGATTAAAGTTAACACGAGCAGTGGTGGAAAGTACATTTAGTCAAGTGCTCAGTACATACAGTTGTACTTTATATATTTTATTAAAATATTTTCATTTTATGCTACTTTATACAGCTTTTTAATCTACATTTCATATGTAAATATTGTACGTTTACTCCACTACATAGGTATATTTGACCTCTATAGTTACTATAGCTCATAAACGCATAACAAACAATCTTGAAAGGGATTCCTTGAACTTGTTTTTGTTAAATACAACTCGTCAGGGCTCTCTGGTAGACAAACAACATGATAGGGATACTATATACTTTTCTATACTGAAATTTCTTGTTACATATCGGCTGAAATTCACGTACCATGATGAAATCATATATCGAGATACGGTGATAAACAATTACGTCGTCTAAATTGATAATAAAAAGCGCATGCTACATCAAATTTCTCAGAAAATCTGATCAAACTCAGTCAAATTAAACTATTATTTTAATCTGTTGATTACTTTGTATTTGTGTGCATGCATGTAAACACAGTCAGCATATAGCTGGAAAATATTTATTAATTTTTTTTCCTCTATAATTTCACTTGAAACTGTTCATTTTGCACTAAAGTTCTTAATTAAATGAGGAAATAATCCGTACTTTTCATTTGTCAAGTCAGAGCTAGGAGTATATACAAAATAGGCTTTACCATGTTGTTATTTCATATAGACTTTTTATTTATTTATTGAATTACCAGAAAACATGCTATATTGTGATCGAGATATGAAATTACCTACATCGTGATGGAATATTTTGGCCATATCGCCCAGCCCTAACTTGTAATAAGCTAATATCGGCCGATATAAATCTAGCTCTAATTGTTACGATTTACTTAGAAAAATAAGATTTTACATACAAAACATGTGATAAACTAATACAATGCATTGTTATAGATTTTATACTATTTGGGTCGTTTTTAAAGTAGTTAAATTCGTCTATATATATATATATATATATATATATATATATACACTGAGTACACTGAGGTTTTGCTACCATTACTTCAATATATTTTCCACCACTAGCCGAGGGAGTAATGTTAATGTGCTTCTAGTGTTAAAGACAGTTTTAATACATATCTCTGTAACAATATAATATATTTCTAACAAACCAAGCCAGAAGGAGTTAATAGTAAAATAGTAATTTTTGCGTTAACTGCTAGAATTCCAGATGTTTTTGTCCCCGGCCCCTCCTGATGCTGTTGTTGTATATTTGCTTAGCGCTAACCAGTGCTAAACCCCTGTAGGAGTCTGCTTCTCTTATACTGTGTTTGTCTTGTCTTGTCCTGGCTGTTGTCCTTGTTGTTCTCAATGCAGTGCTGAAGACCGTGCCCTTTACCGCCCGCACGGCCAAGCGGGGCTCTCGGTTCTTCTGCGAGCCCGCCCTCAATGAGGAGTACCATTACTAAGCTTGTAGAAATCTCTCTCTGCTCTAAGGTCGCTGGAACAAAACGTTTTCTTCTTTATGTCTCTCTCTCTCTCTCTCCTCCATCCTTGCATGCCTCTTCACACTTTCTCACTCCCTTTTTTAACCTTCACACCCTCACAAGTTCGGACCCTTGCGTGTGCACTGTGCCCGATCTCATGGTGTTTGCACACACACTCCTGAGTGCGTGTATGTTCACGTTTTCTCCATCCTGAGCATGACTCGGTGTCGGTGTAACGGTTTTCTCCGCCCACCTGCATGAAGTGTGACACCCCTCATTTAATCATCATTATTTTTTTATCAACAATGGCAAACCATAATGTCACAGAGGAAACTGTCTCCAAGGTCAAACTCTCATCTGCACCGACAGGAGATTAAAATTTGCCTCATCAAGTTCGGGAGCAGAAAAGTTAAGCTGCATGCTGCCATCTAGTGGTGACAGATTGAAAACAAATACTAAGTTTAGGGTAATCACTGATTAGATTCTGATTAAATGAATTATTATAATACATAAAAGTCATCATCTACATGGCAGGTACGACTGATGTCACGATTGTGTCGGTGCCTGTGGCATTATAACTTGCTTTTCTGTGTGTTTCAATCAATGTTTTAATGAAAAATGAATGTTTGTGTGTTTTGTTATCACATATCATTATTTGCTGCTGATATACAGCTTCCTGCATGCTGATTGCTTCATCCCTAACGCTTTCCCACAATGCATCCCTGCTCACCCAGTTAGCCCCATATTGCTGTATCTGCTCTGACAGGTCACCTCTCTGTTAAAATGACTCTCTGTGCACCAACAACTCTGCATGACGTTGAATAATCACTTTACATTGCAGCACTCTGCTTGTGTGCGTGTTGGCTACTAACATGCAGCCGGGTTGTTTCACTGAATTTTCATCTGATTTGTGGTAATTGATTCATCAGTGCTTCCCTGGCTGCACGCATGCTTTTGGTTGTTTTTTTTGGTGAAGATGCTGTTGGGCGTAACATTCCTGCTGTGTTCCTGGAACTATGTTTGTATTTCGGTTCACTCTTGTACTGGAAGTTTGAGACGGGCTCTTTTTTTCTATCCTGCTGGTAGCCACTCTGCAAAGCAGTCTGAGTTTATAACGCACAGAAAAAAGAGAAACTAGAGAAGCTTTCTCCATCCTCCTCCTCCTCCCTGCCAGTTGAACCAGTTAACATCCTTCAGCTCTGTCCCCTCTCTCTCTCTCTTCTCCTCTCCTCTGGCCTTTCCCCCCCCATGCAGCCTGCTGCCACTTTGCTTTGCTCTCGCAGCGCTCTCTTAGCAAAGCCAGTGTGAATATGTCAGGCTGACATGCTCCGGTCAGCCTCCTCCTCCTCCATTTTTAACCTCCATTTTGTCTTCTCTTCATCTAGCCCTAAAGAAGAATAATATTACTAAATTTCCCAATGTCTACTCGAGGGTAAGGAACTCCTCCAGTAGCACACCTGTAGTGGTGGATGTGTCCCAAACCTGGCAAGCATCTCTTTATTACCTCCCTTCCTCTTTTACTGTCTTCTCATTTAGGGACCACCTACCTCTCTCTCTCTCACACTCTCTCTCTCTCTGTTCTCCCATCTTTATATTTTCCTTCATAACAGTAAATATGTAATGATAAAAAAGACTAGCTACTCTTTTCAGTAGTTTATTTTCTATGGGGAAAAGGTGCATCTTGGTTTCACAAGATTGCACGGAAGGTTTTCTACTTACATGTCAAAACCCTGTGGCCTGTCTCAGTCGTAATAGGCAGAGACAGCTGACCTGCAACTGTGTAGAACTCATGCTGCTTTGAAAGACAGGCTGCCAGCACTCTGAGCATGTGGGCTCATCAAAACGCCTCGACCAGATGACTGACAGCTCTTTTATTCATCCCCACCTCCCCCACCCCTTCCAATTCCTTCTCCCCTATCAGATCTGAGGAATCAGCCTTACAGGCGAGCAGACGCTGTGCGGCGGAGTGTCAGGAGACGTTTTGATGATCAGAACCTGCGGCCGATGAACAACGGCGAAGTGGTCGTGTGACGAGGGAGCAGCGCATGTGCTGGAAGATTGAAGATGGTGAGGATGTGTAAAGAGAGGGAGAGACGGAAGGGTTGGACGCTGAGTGAAGGAAGGAAGTGAGTGTAGCAGCCATAGAGATGACTATGTATATATATTACATAAGAGTTATTCCATGTCTGTGGTATAGTAGCAAGCTTTTCACGATGAAGGACTGGGGACATGTACGGGACTGAATTTTAAAAGTGTCGGAAAGGTTGATTCAGAAAACCTTAGACAAGCCAAGTGCCTGAACTTTATTTTTGTGGGCTAATGTCTTCTGTTTGTCTGATGATGACTGTTTTTTTTTAATATTCCCCACTTCAAGCAATACAACTTGACCTGGCTTTAATTGTAAGACGTGTAAAACTGGACTTGCGGTGGCCTTAAGAGCCACGTGAAGAGATGCTTCCTTGGAGACATAACGTAGAATGTATGGGACGCGTTTCCCTTTTAGCTGTTACAAGTATTACATCTTTTAGTGTTTTACTACTCCGTAGTATCTCAGTACATTCCGGTGCTCTTTTCCATTCCTCCTTACTGTAGACCGTTACAGCTTGGGTCCATGTTTTTACTTCCTGTCAGCTGATGTCATTGACATACACTACAATAAGGAAGTAAACTGGGACGCATTTGGACTGTTTACAACTGTGAAATCATAGATATAAAACAGTAGATGCGACATTACGTCATCATAACTTAATGGGACAAGCATCTGCCATCTTACCTGGATATTGTTTACAATTGACACATCTGGGAAGCGACTGCTTATCAGCTGTTCAACACCTAATTGCTTCACCCAAAAGGACCAAAGAGACCAGGGAAGCTGACATCACTTTCCACACGTCAGTATAGAGAAGATGAGAGATTTATTTTTTTACTTATGGGTCAACAATTACAAAAAGTTAGTGAACTAGGTGACTTTACAGTCAGTTACCAAGCAACACACCAGCTGAGTTCTAAATCAACGTTCTTGCTGATGGCTAGCTCAACAGCATTGATCTGTTAGCTGTTTTAATGTTAGGTAACGTTCAGTAACGTTATAACAAAGTTATTATTACCCTAACATTTGACCGCTAAGCAGCTGATTCCATGCCAATCACGTGTAAAGTAAATAAAATGTTTGCGACAAGGAGAAGCGCTCGTCCTAAATCCCATTTCATAATATTTAAAGTAAAATCCAGCAAGCCACATTTAACCCCAAATTAGCTGTCTTGAATCCTGCATCATATATTAACATCACTTGTTAACTGAATACTGAATCTATTCAGCATTTCTTCATAAAACAAATATTGCTTAATGTAGTAGATTAGCCATACACAATACCAAATACAGTTCTTACTAGGACTATCAATCAATTAAGATATTTAATATCTAGCTTTAAAATGGAATTAGTGGCGTTAAAACAAATTTGCATCAACGCGTTAGTATCGCGTTTTTTGACAGCCCTCGTTCTTACACATTAAGTTCAGGCAAAATTGAAAAAATAAAATCAATATGCAATATAAATGCACAAATATGAGATTATCATCATGATTGAGAGCATGATTTGTTCTCTTGGAACTATAATAATCTAAATTCTACCAAAATCTTAGTTTTTATGGTTCAACGCCATTGTCTTACATTCATTACTTTGAATGAAAAACAGTATTGGTGTATTGGTAGACTACATATGCCCCTCTCTCACCATAGGTTCCAGTTACATCAAGTTTAAAGCCGTACCCAGGTCAGCTTCCGTCCTGGACGCGCCACATCTACTGTTTTATATCTCTGTGTGAAATGGTCGATACAAACGTGCTCAAACATCTCATGAGGTTTTCCTAAAAGGGCTGATGAGCAGGCATGAAGAAGGAGAGCAGAAAAGTAATTATATTTGTACTAAAGTGAGTAAAAGGATGATGAAGAATGAACGAAAAAAAGACATTGAAAGCATTTCAAAACAAGACCGGGCTAATGTGAACTGTATATATATATCAGGCCTTTTCAGAATTTGTTACTTCAGTTAATGCATCAAGCCTGAATTTGTAGCTCTTAATCCATAGAAGTAATCCGCCTGTTCACATGAAACTACCGTCCATTTAAAATGTTGCATTTCTGTAGCAGCACAGTCTGGTTTCTGGGAACAAAATTACAATTAAAGGAGCCTGTAAAGCGACATAAAAACACATGAACTCGACTGGATGGTCTCGTTGTCAAAACTGGATAGGACTTTGCATTTCATCCGTCAACTTTCTTTTTTACAGATTTATTATATTCCAGGCGACTGTCTACTCACTTTATTGTAATTTTAATGTATAGTATTTAACCACTGAAAGGATTCCTTTAAGCTCATGTTTTCATCTAATGTGTGTCCATGCTCATTTGGCAAAACAAAGTACACAACACAAAAAAAAAAGTTTCCTAAATGTACAGATATTTTGTTACAAACCATGTTTTTTTTTTTTTTTTTTTTTTAAACGTACTTCACATTACCAGATGGTTAATATTGTACATATTGTTTAAACAAAAGTTTTCATTGCCTTGTGCTATACAACTTGAATGTTATTTTAACTTATAGTTTTTTGTATATTTAATTAAGCCAAATGCAGCCAGGATCTACAGTAGTGTGTTAAATCATAAAGTGTCACGTTTGTGAGGGTGTGTCACAGGCGCAGCAAAACCAGCTACAGATACATGCAACTGACTGACTAATAAAAGTAGTTTCTATTGGTTGAGCTGTGATGAGCTGGTTTTGTGGCGTAGTGACGCACCCTCCTGTAATCATCTCCACTGAAGCACGTGCTGCCGTTCATCTCCTTTTTCTCTCAACTTCACTGTCTGTAATAGTAATATTTCTCTAACTGGATAATACTGGCATGTTTTGTTTTTTTTACTTTCAACAGAAAATGTATTTTAGGCAGTTTGTGCTTATTACAAAATAACAAGCTTTTTTAAAAAAAATTAGGTGATATGAGATTTTCAACAAATATGATCAAATAAACTATTTACATTGAATATAAAACTGTTTACCTTGTTGAATTATTTTCTTCTCTTTCTGAAATGGGCGTAATGGTTGAGAATTGACAGAGAGGTATGAACACATGACTGCATTACTCGGGCAATAAATCCACTGCAGCGAGTCACTTTCAGTTTTTCACTACAGGATTGTTGTATCGACCTGCAATAGTGCAGGTCGTGTCTAGAAGGTAACCCGCAAGATAGTTGAGGTTATGCATTGACCGCAATTTGCACGATTCCAGACACAACCACTAGTTTAAGCTAGGTGTATTTAAATTGCGCCTACAAGGTAATCTGCAACTCTCGCGAGACTTGCTGCCAGACGATCTTTCCTAACCCCGACCGCTCGAGGTCGATGCCCAACCTTGACAACGAGACCCAACTTTGACCATTCGAGGTCGATGCCTAATGTTAACCATCTAGCGAGAGTTTCCCAAATGGTGGGTTATCTTCTAGACACGACCCCTAATAAACAGGCATAGTGATTTTAACATTTCATACATTCATTATTGAACTGAATTAAATACGGGTCATAAATGCAGGATGATGGATTCCCCCCACGGACTAGTTGACCTAGCAGTTGGCTTATCTATTAATGAAACACCGTCAGTTATTACTACATCCTGTAGAACAGCATGCAGATAGAGGGTTTGGTAGTAGCCAGTCTCATAAATGTAAGAAATAACAAGTGTATATATAAGAGAACATTTGCCTTTGACCGTATTGATCTCTGTAAGTATTCAAATCCAGACGTCATCCATTGAAAGTCTTTTATTACATTTCACTACAGTATATCAATTTTACCAGATGCTCCAATTAAAACCCTTTTGAATCATTCCTCATGAACACAGCTGCAGTTAAGTTAGACCAAATCAAAAATATTGTTTCATTATCTCTGAGCGTGTCCAGAGATGTTGCATTGAAGCCTATTTCTTCTGCTTTTCCAGGTGAAAGACAGCCAGTGTGACATTAAAGATTTACTTTTAACAGAATATAAAAATCATTGGCAATGGAAAACATGTACATCTACAATCAACTAAAAAATACTAACAAAAGCAACAAAAAAAGACAACCTGACATTTAAGGTTGATCAGCTGATCAGTTTCCTGATATCAAATTAGTCACCGAATAAGTGTGTAAGCTCAGTGTCGCACATTCCCATAAATACCGGAGAACGGTGTTGTGTCACACGGTCCGTCCAGGGTGGTGATGCCCAGTACAGTCAGATGAGCTCGGAGGGGAATGCATGTTTGGAGAAGTGTACAGAGACCGATAAGTGTGATCATCAAGGTGCATCCAGCTGTTCCAGTAAAGTTCTTCTCCTTTTCTCCAGCTCTCCTTCACTCAGCTCGCTGCCTGACGTATCCCAGCCGCCCTGAACACAACACACAAACACTCAGTATACGGTATTATAAACCACTTGACAGGTGGGTTTTTTTTATGCGTATTGGCGTTTCATCCACACCCAAACGGCTTTTTAGGACACTGAAAACGGTGCTTTTGTAAAACTCCAGCCAGGGTGAAGATTTCCGTCTTCAGTGTTCACATGTAGACCGGGAAAACTGAGTTTTTGGCTTGTAACACCAGAGTGTGCGCCGTTATCTCCTTTGTAAAGCATCACCAATGAGGCGTCATGTCGTGCAACGGCGGCATAAATGCATCCATGAACGGCAGACGTGGCAAACACCCTCACTAACAGGACTTTTTTTACATATTTACACAAATGTACAGTTACCTTTCCACTATATTGAGGAACCGAGGCGTCAGAATGCACTACGAAGGTCACTGCTATTTATCCAATGCAACACTCCCACGACACAGGTCTGAGTTTTCACAGGACGACCTCTAAAAGGCCTTGGTTACCTCCCCAAAACTCGTTCTAAAACATACTTTACATGGTAACCTTTACTAGTTAAATGTCCTTTAAACATCAGGTAACCTTAACAACAGCCATTAAACATCAGTTTGCTATTTATAGAGTAATAAAGAAAACCAACCTCCTCTTTTGCCGCTTTTCTTTTCGGAGACTTCTGTTTCGAGTCGGAGCGAGATTTCCCCCGAGACTTGTCGTTCTCTTTATCTCTGTCTAAATCCTTCTCACGCTTTCCGTCGCGGTCTCTTCCTTTCTTCTCGTTGTCGGTGTCTGGCGATGCCTGGAAGGTCATAATCGCCATCAGTGCACATTCAGATTATATTATACACAATACATGGTTTTCTTCCTGTATACTTACAGACTTGTGACGTCTCTTCTTGCCCTTCTTCTTGTGCTTCTTGGATTTTTTATAGCTTCTCTCTGGTTTCGGGCAGAAAAATGTCAGGAAATGTCAAAAGTGCTGCACTTCCATACGATGACAAATAGATCATCTGAGCCAGTCGGGCTATTCTCATAATGTATGTACACTTGACACAATGAGCTAGTTTGGGCTGTCTGGACACCTGCTACCTCGCTACAAACCTGCAACAACAGCAGCAGCACACAAAGGAGGGCTTTCATCATCAATAGTGCATGTTGTGATTGGATGTTACTGACAGCACAGGAGCGCTGTGCTGGTTTGAAGGATTTATGGTGGCAAAATGTCCGTTATTTGATTTAAACTCTGAAAGCAACTCACCAGATTCTCCACTAGACGAGCGTTCGGACGGAGATTTGGACTGCGACCTCTTTTTCTTCTTGTGGTATTCCTCGTCCTCAGACTCTGAGCCCTGTCAAAACATTAAAGTGGAGTAATTCAGAGATTAACGAGGCATGATATGGAGTATTGAGATAAAAGACAGAGGTATTCTTGTAGATTATTAACAGCTAAATTGTTGTCTAGTCTAAGCACAGCGGCGAAGGAGGACTACTAACCGATCGAGAGCGGGACCGTTTCCTGTGGTGCTTCTTGGACTTCTTTGAGTGCTTCTTTGTCTTGGAGTGGTGATGTTGGCATTCATGCTGTTAAAATAGACACAAGCCATGTTCATCATCACCTTCGTAATCTAGACTGATAAATTCAGCCTGTTCCCACTGTCCAGACAGACGTACCTCTAAGACGTGCATGAAGTCTTTGAATATCCTCTTCCTCTCCGACTCCAGAGTCACGTCCTCAAAGGCCGATTCCTTTAAGAATCTGTCTCTGATCTGAAATCATCACAAGTACGACGACATGATACTAAGTACAATCAAAACAGAAAAGATAAGCTACTGTGTGTATTGCTTTTACAAATAATTTAGAAATGATTTGAACTGAATAGCAGGGAGAGCGATGTTAATATGAAATAGACGGTGCTTTGAAACCAACAGAATATATTCAGCGTAGAAGACGTACCGACTCCCATGCAGTCTCCGGCTCCAGTGGCGGTGTGGCCAGCTTCAGCATGTTTTTAAAGGCCGCTTCTTTCCTCTTCATCTTCCTGGCCTCCTCCTTCTCTCGCTCCCTCTCTCTGGCTTCTGCCTTCTCCAGTAACTGCACAGAAAGAGGTTACAGAATGGGTTAATTTAATAAATATAAACAAAGAGAATATGAAAACAACCGAGAAAAGACCTTAACATAAGCTAAAGGAGAGCTTAAGCTAAGTTACACAAAATGTTCTCCTGTCATGTACTTGTGTTCTTCTTAAGGGATGGTGTAAGATGTGAGAAAAGCTAGTGAGGAAACATGTACTGTATGTAGGAGAGGAGTCTTACACTGTTGAATGCCAGCTTGATGTTTCCTGCGTCCAGTGTGGTGGCTCTCTTGTCTGAGCTGATGACTGATCCAAAGTCATCAAAGGTAGTGTTGACTTCCACCAGGAAGCCTTTGTCCTGGCAGCACACAGGGAGGCACAGGATTAACAACTTGTATGACATAAAAGATACACGGATATGAGCAGATGTGAAGTGATCAGGTTGCTCGCATGACACTATGCCAAATATAAATAAGATTTGAACCAGAGGTACATGATGGTCTTACTTTAAGAATATCTTTGATGATCCTCTTCTCATCGTGGTAACGGGCCTTCAAGTCTTCCACGTAGAATTTGAACAGATCTAGAGGAGTGGAGCCTGCAGGATAGACGGGGTGAGTCAAAAGATGTAGATGATAAAATATATATAAACCAACAGGGTCCAACTAGGGCTAGGCGATATGGAGAAAATCAAATATCACAATACATATCTTGACCAAATGCCTCGATATTGAGACGATATTGTACGGTTGACCGTTGGTGCTTTTACAAAAGACGATATCTAGTCTCATGTAACGATATCGAGAAATATTGACATACTCCCCAGCCCTGGGTCTAACAGCAGACCACAACGAGGTTGCTAAAACGTAATAATAACAATTATCTGTGTGCTGAATGTTTTGTTACGTGTTAAAATGATATAAAAACAAAACTTATCTAAAATGAATGGGGCAAAAGAAAACGTATGCATCAGAGCACTGTTGTGGTTCATACAGTATTTACAGGCTGAGCTGTGTTTGTTTCTGTGTTTCTGTGTTCATGTCATGTGCTGTTGTCTGCATATTTCATCCACGTGCTTCAGAGCGTTCAGCCCATGCGGGCGTGTGAAGCCACGTGTGCGGCGGCCTGCTGTCCTACCCGGCTGGCCCAGCATGTTGGCGAAGCGGATGTCTGAGCTCAGGGTCGGGTACATCTCCATCCAGGCAGACATGGAGTGAAGCTGGCCGTGGTCGTGGAGCTCGTCCAGGAATTTCTGAGAGAGAAAAACAACAAAATGTGAATTCAGGTCAGCAACGGTTAGACAAATAGAATGTGACTTGGATTTAGATTATTATTGGACCTTGAAAGCAACAATTTGCTTTTGCAATGTGAGAAATGTGACATGATGAGTAAATTTAGGTCGTCAAGCCATCATTTCTTTCCCAACGTGGTGACTTCTGGTTCATAACTGTTTTGAGATGCACATGTTTGCATTCCCTCTCACCTGGAAGGCCTCTCTGTTCTTGCGTTGTCGCCTCCTCTCCCTGAGAAGAGTCTTCTGTTTCTCCTCCTCCTCCTCCTTCTCCAGCGCCCGGATGTGCTCCTCAAAACAAATGAGAGCGTCCTCTTTGTCCATATCTGTCGGCAGGTAACAACACTTATCAACAGGGAGAACTGAGGATAGCTTACACATAGAACCAAGTAGAGCAGCAATGATTAATCAATCAGTTGTCAACTATTAAATTCTCTGATTCCAGCTTCTTAAATGTGAATATTATCTGGTTTCTTTACTCCTCTGTGACAGTAAACTGAATATATTTAATTGAAAAAATACTCAACAGATTAATCAACAATGAAAATAATGATTCATAATCAATTGCAGCCCTAGAACCTATAGTGAACCTATGATTATTGCAAATAAAGTGAGGTAGGAACTTCTCCCTACGATCTGTTTCAAACTAATCAGGTGAGTAAAGACTTCTCTCATACTCTGCAGCTCCTCATCCTCTGCGAAGGTGGGATTGTCTAGCAGGTACTGCTGGGCCTCAGACCAGGTGGTGCGGTATGTGACGTTGGCCATGTTGTCCAAAATGTTCTTCAGAGCTTCCCAGTTCCTCTTTCTTAGCTGCTTGGCTTGCTCCTGGAAACAGTTTGTAGAAGAGAAAACCAGGATGTTCACAACATCATTTATGATACTGACAGATGAAGACTGCAAGTCTCTTCACGGACTAAAGGCCCAGACACACCAAGCCTTCGGTGAACGTCTGTCGGCTCTAGTCTGCCCGTGTCGGACGCTTTTAGGCCGATTCAGCATGTTGAATCAACGTCGGAGCTTGTCTGTGAGAGAAATCACTCAGTTTGAACGACTCAGTGCACGAGTAGAGAAACGGAAGTGAGGAAAGCAAGCAAACCAGCAAAGTCAAGAGGAAAAACAGAAGGCTCTTCTCATTTTTCATCTTCATCTCATCTGATCATTCCAATACCGATTATATTTAACAACGACATGGTCATCTGGGATGAAGCTAAGTGGTGAGGGAGAGTGGTGTGAAAATGGTCAGCAAACGCTGCTTTGTTTCATGTTCGTATCATAACAACGGCTTGTATATCGGTCTTCCGGTTTCCCTTTTTGAATGACGAATACAGACTATCGCTACCTGCTAGTGTGGAGAGTTATTTCATCTCACGTATGTGCTAACTGTCCGTCGGCTGTAATCTTTGCGGTGTGTTTGAGTGCAACATTTTGGCCACCACACAGGCGATGGGAGGCGACACAACAGTCGACCTTCATCGCCGCTTGTTCTCTGATGTGGATTTGGTGTGTCTGGCCCTTGAGCTGAGTTGAGTTTTGTCTCAACTGTAGAATGAAGCCTTACCTTCTCTTTCTTAGCGAGGTAGAACAATACGTCTTCATAGATCTCCAGCCGGTCTCTCTCTGGCACACAGCTCCACACCTCCTGCTCACTGAACATCTGTTCTGCTTTCCTGGATTAAAAAGGACACACAGACACGTTTAGGAGATTTTCATACAGTAACCCACATGAGGGCAGCATTTCACAGGCCAAATTTACCTCTGACACATTGGTTTCTAATGTTTAGTGCAAGCCGTCGGATGCACAGTTGTGTAGAATTTATACAAAGCTCCTTACGTGTTAATAAAAAATGCAAAAGTACAGTTGAACTTCTTAAGAAGTGCTGCTCGTGATGTGCACTGAAAATATCTAGTTTCCTTGAAACTTGACGGTCAGAGGAGTCAGACGCAGTGGTTGACTGCACTGGAATAAGGTATTAAATCTAAGGAGACACACACACGTAGACAGCCCCGCTATCCAGTCCAGCTGCCTGTTGTGTGTCCTCCCAGATTACAGCCCGTCACCACAACAACCCCCCTGCTAGAAGAACTCTGGAACTGGCCCGTTGTCAAGGTCACCAGTCGATTGGTCCATCCCATCCGTCTGTCACGATGACTTTCACACAAACGCCAAAGCAAAGAGGGCTGGTGAACTGGATCTCACGACCAAGACCAAGAACCAGACCTGAAGCATTTTATATGTCGCTGGCATAATTTCTAATGCACAACTCCTTAATACATATCTATAAGTGAAACAAACTGATTTAGTACACATTTAGTAGAAAAGATGGTATTTCTAGTTGTAGTTTCATCTCTATTAGATTTGTATGCGTGAAAGACGGTTGCAACTAAAAATAATTTTCAGTGTTAATTAATGTGTAGATTATTTTCTCGATTAATAGATTAAGATAGAAAAAATTTAAAATGTATTAAATTAATATAATAATAATAATAACCATAATAATAAAGGATGTTTTGGCTACTTTAGATTTTATATCTTTAAAACGTAAATTATGATGAGTTCATGGACGTAACTTTTGTTTTGTTGACTGCAAGAGGTCTAACTTTTAATACAAATATGGAATAATAAAGAATATCACTAGTAGGGCTGCAACTAACCATTAATCTGTTGATTATTTTCTAGATTAATCGATTAGTTGTTTGGTCTATAAAATGTCAGAAAATGGTGAAAAATGTCAATCAGTGTTTCTCAAAGCCCAAGATGACGTCCTCAAATGTCTTGTTTTGTCCACAACTCAAAGATATTCAGTTTACTGTCACAGAGGAGTAAAGAAACCAGAAAATATTCACTTTTTTCTTATAAAAAATTACTCAAACTAATTAATCGATTATCAAAATAGTTGACGATCCATTTAATAGTTGACAACTAATCGATTAATCGTTGCAGCTCTTGTGTGAAATGAATTGAAACCGGTGAGAGAGGATAAATCAGGACACTGAGGTTGTGAATTACATCCAAATCAAAGACGTCAGAACAAATTAATCACAATGTTCCCAATGTCCACCCCCTCACTAAATTGTGCATTATGTTACGTTAACAACAGTGTGACGAGAGCCAACAGGTCACAGCGGTTTAAGAGGAAGCTAACTGTGTCGTAACTGCACGATGCCGTGCACGAGTCATAGGCGACCTTTCACTGATCCCATCTGCATAACCATATTGACAATACAGAGAACCACAAATCAATACAGGGAAAAAAAAAAACTTGGTGAGATCACTGCAGCTCTTACTTGTATCTGGTGGTGGAGGTCATCTTGTCGTGGTTCTCCAAGAACCTCTGAAAGGTCTCTTTGGACTCCTTGTATTTAATTCTGGCCTCCTCCTTTTCCTCCTTCTCTGTTTGGACTTTGTAAGCGTTGAACGCCTGTTTCTTCTCACTCAGCTTGGGAAGTGCACTTTGTTGACAAGGAGAAGTGAGAATTAGCGATCAGATGGGCATTGTTATCGCCTACCATTGTTGTAAATAGGATGAAACTGATCCTAGGAGAGTACTGTACCTGTAGCGAGGATCATTGATTATCATTTTCATAGCTTGTTCCCAAGAGGAGTTTGAGGACACACCCTGAAATACAGAGAATACAAATTCTAAGTCAAGTTAAATTGACATGTGAAAAACAATTTCATGCAACAGATCAGGGAAAAATGGATTTGTTGTATTGCCCTTTGTTAGGTAGAGGAACAATGAGTTGTGCTGCTTTGTCTCTAAAAGTCAAAACATTTACTTTATTACTAATAGATGGCTGGTTAAGAGGTGTGGAGAGACAACAATTCAAAGCTGTGCCACTGAGGACTTATGTAAGCGCCCCTTCTGCCACTTGCCTCTCTCAGGGAGTGACTCCTTCATCCATTATAGACCGATTCCACCTCGTGTCTGTCTTGTAAATTGTCACAGTTATTCTAACTCACTGAGGCGTGCCACTTTCTCTCTCTCACTGTCTTAATCCCAGCCAGCCTCGTGCCTTTGATCCAATAAAGCTAATCAGAAAGACAGAGCTATTAAGATCTTGCAGGAAATGGCGAGCAATCTCAGAGGAGAGCTTTGTGCACAAAATTAAAAAGAGCCTAAATATAGCAGCGTTCGAGGTGGGTGGCGCTAGGCCGCTTTTGCGACACAACGCATCCACGGCAACAGGAGGTGAAGCTTAACAATTGAGCTAAAACCTCCCAGGGGCTCACGAGCAGGGACGGGGATTAGATCCAGATCACAATGCAAAGGATGTGCTGGTAAACACGACAGGCTTTATGAGGGACTGACGTGATGAAATGAACCTTAAAAACAGACCTATGTATAATGGTGTACAACTCAATCATCAAAACACTTGTTGGAGTGATATATCATTTATATGCAGTATATAATGTAATATAATAGGGGTTGGAATCCCCAGAGGCCACACGATACGATATTATCATGATACGATCTTATTGTGATTTTAAACATTTTGCGATATGATAATAACAAGACTGTATCATGATTAAATTATCAGCTAAAATGTAGGGCTGCAACTATCGATTCTTTTCTCAATTAATCGATTAGTTGTTTGGTCTATAAAATGTCAGAAAATGGTAAAAAATGTCGATCAGTGTTTTCCCAAAAGTCCAAGATGACGTCCTCAAATGTCTTGTTTTGTCCACAACTCAAAGATATTCAGTTTACTGTCATAGAGGAGTAAAGAAACCAGAAAATATTCGCATTTAAGAAGCTGGAATCAGAGAATTTTTACTTTAAAAAAAAAGAAAAAATACTCAAACTTACTCGAGTAATTGAATATAGTTTGTGATAAATTTAATAGTTGACAATTAATCAATTAATTGTTGCAGCTCCACTAAAATGTATTAAACAACCAGAACTTTTTAAAAGACTAAACATTTGCTCCATTTTAAAACAACAAGCTCATATTCGATGACAACCAGCTAACCTTGATTATATTTATAGTCGGCCCTATAGTCTTTGTAGCTGCGATGGTACATGTAAAATGAAGTCTAAAGTATTCATGGTGCTGCTCACAGCTACAGTAAAAGCACATTAATGGATACTAATGTATGTGCTGACTGATTTTTTTTTTTGCATTTGACCTGCTAAATGTCATGAACATGCACTACAGGGTGACAGAGAGCCTCCTACAGTGTGTGGCCTCTAGTTCATCTACATGTTAACACCATGTGACAAGCCCGACTCACCTTCTCCTTCAGCAGCTCTTTGAAAGCCTGCTTGGCCTCCTCCTTCGTGTTCCACTTGTACGTTTTCTTCTGAAGTTCTGGCCGTTCTTCTTTTGGGACTTCGACACTGAGGGAGGACGTTAATGCGTTCACTTAGCCGTGTTTGCATGAAGCATTTAAGAGCATTAATCGCAGCGGGTGATGCGATACATTAAATAAATTTATGAGACACAAGAATACACCTCCTCATCCGTGAATACATTAAGCTGAAAGGGCGCTGTGTACATTAGCGGCATTATGACTCTGTTCTGGTTCTGGCTTAATGTATACGGTGAATGTCTGAGTACTGGAGACGGTACCTGGCTCCGAAATCAGACATGGCTGTTTACCTGGCTGTGGCCTCTGTGGCTGCAGAGCTCTCTGAGGAAGCCACAGGTGCATCTGCAGTCTTGACCTCAGCTGTGTGATGCACCGCCGCCTGAGACAGGAGCTCCTCAGAGACCGCTGTTGCAGTTTCTGCCTCCATTACGGTTGCCATAGTGGCTGTATTATCTGCTTGCACTGCAGGAGCTGCTGCGGTGCTGGGAGCCATCACCTCCACCGTCCTGAAATCAGATCGTGACGGGTCAAACCACACCACATGATGGGAAGAATAGCAGGACAGTGCAGCTGACTGGAATATAAAGGGTCACTACACACGAAAATCATTCATAATAATATAAAATGGGTTTTGATCATGGAGGGTAAATCATTTTCAATAAACGCTGTATTTGTTGTTTATAATACATGCAGCAGTGAAGAGTAACCGCAGGTAAACAGGAAGCTCTTACCCGTTCTCCTCTGCTTTGATCATAGCTGGAATAAACAAAAGGAGATAGCTTTTAGGGTACGTGTTTTCATTTCAAAAAGCATGCTGCAGATAAGAGAACAACACAGAGAAATATACTGCAGGAGCCACAATGTGTTTTCTCTTCCTGTACATCAATGATGCCCAAACCCCCTCTCGAATGCATGGTGGCGTTATACGTCAAACATGCCAGCGGCCGACCATTCATCATGCTGTTAAAGGCTCATCTATAGGAGCGCAGCACAGCTCACCGCCTTTCTCACACAACAGGTGTGATATCATCAGACAGCAGCTCTTTACCTTCCAGATCCTCCAGCTCTTTGGGTTTGGTCCATCTGGACTCCTTCGTCTGAGAGTTGTAATAATAAGGCTTCCCTGTGTCTGACTTGTACTCCTTCCACGGGCATTTAGACAGCATTTGCTAGAAGGTGGCAGAACAAAAGGAAAAAGTATTTCAGTTGTAATACACTGAACAAAGATAACTAGTGTGATGTTAGGATCCATATGAAAATACTTATTTAACTACTGGCCTTTTATGGACTGCAATGAAAACAGTCAACCCTGGCTGAATCTGGTACATTTACAATTTAACTGATTTTGATTAATGTGCTGATAAAATCTAAAAGTAAAACAGGGTATTAAGATGTGGTGTAAAATGTATGTGCATATGTAAGTCAGAAAACAAAATATTACCTGGGGGAACTTTACAAGTAAATGTTAAAATTCAGCATTTCTATGATTGAGGGATTGCCTCCACACGGCTCTCAACATGGCGACTGCTAGCAGCTAACGATGCTAACAGCATGAACAATGCAAACAACCGCAACATGTTGACAGTAACCGCTTTATGAGCGCAGTGTAGAGTGAAGGGGAGTAGCTAGCCAGTGGAACACACTCACTATGGCTGATTGTGATTATTTTGACCAATATTGCAATTACGATATGATTTGCAATATTATTAATTATTAATATGTTTACATCATTATTCTCATTTTCATTGAAAAACATATTAAAATGATTATAGTGATTTTTTTTTGCAGGGATCTGTACCAAACAAAGATGTTTTCTTTAGTCTGTAGAAAATGATGTGTCGACAAGCACAACAATATTTGATTTAAATTAGTATTTTGACACATTTCGCCTTAACAAATATTGTCTCCTGCAGAAAAATGCAAAAATTGCAGTAGGTGTCAATTTTGAGAACATTTTGATTGATTGTGCAGCCCTACACACAGGGACTCACATGCACAAAAACAACACACACACAGAAGGGAGAGTGACTTCATCTTCTGCTCAGGAAGCCATTACTCCAGTATATCTTTACATAGCAAATAGTTGTTTGCTTCATGCTCTGAATTTTGAATTTAGCACCTTTAAACATGTTAGGTAAGTGATAATGGTTCGTACCTCTGCAGGGGATTTGAGATCATCCGGTTTCTCCCATGTGGACTGCTTAGTCTCTGTATTGTAAAAATAGGTTTTCCCATCCAGTGATTTGTGTTCTGTCCACAGGGACTTCTGAGGCGGACAAAAACAAAAAATAAATCAGCTGTTTCAGTGTTGTATAAAGAAAACAAAGCAAGAAACTACTTAACTTTGGCTTCCTAGTTAATACTGTCAAGTGTTTCACATCTATCTTTCCATTTTCAACGTGCACAAACCTTCTTTGGCTGGTCGTCCTGTGGAGATCCATTTGTGGTACTCTGCAGGGACAAAGGAACAAATGAAATGTTGGCAGACTGCTTTTATTGAGAAGGCGAAACTCTGGAGCTAATGAAGAGAACTCTAAATTGCCAAAATTGCAAACTTGCAATTACTGCATATAAAGAAAAATTATGTTACACTTACAGCTGTTCCAGGTGCAGCAGCTGTGAAGGAAAAAGACACAAATCAGTCACGACGCTTTACTTTTAACGAAAACAAAATATGCAGGAATATGATTTGTAAGTAAAGTGACAAATTAAAAGGATCTTACCTGCGGAGTCGACACCAGGCTGTGGAAAAAAAAAATTTTATTAGTGGATTATTTCCCAGAGAAACACTCACAAACGATGAATTCAGCCGGGAATACAGACTCATCATTCACAATACACAGGAACTGACAGAGCTTTACTAATTAGTACAAAACTCCATACCCTCAAGATGCAAAAATACACTTGTGATGATAAAGTGGATGTCTTATGATCTCTGGATGTTGTCACAAATTAATACATCAGATTGCTCATTTGCATAACCTGCTTACCTCTCAGCATAAAAGAAAAATTAACAGAAGATCAACAGGGAAGGGCTCATGTGTTTCATTATGCTCGCAGTGGTTCACAGCTGAACCAGAGCCAAAACAAAAAAGTGACAATAATGGGAATATTGCAGGCAGGTGTTCATTTTAATCAGTCACTGTATTTAATTATGTTTTTCAGCTGTTTCTGTTCAATTTCTTTCTTTTTTTTTTTTTTTTTTTTTTAATGGAATGACATCATTTGATATCCAACAGTGCAAATGATTCACTTAGCATTTCACAGATTGTGGTGTATTTTAAGAAGTGTAAAAAAGAGCACTGATGGAAAAAAAGTAGCGAGGAGAGTTACCGGTCCCGTCGGTTGTACGGCCGCAGCTGGCATGCGAGGGGGCATCATCATCCCTGGCATCATAGGTGGCATCATGCCTGGCATCTAATAAAAGAAGCATCATGAAATATTCATCTGGCATTTCCATACCACCCAGTGGAAGGAGGAAGAAGTATTAAGACGCAGTGTGAGACAGGGTGTTGGTGTCTGCTGCTTGCAACTGGGGGGGAGAAGGTGAGACCGAAACCGGGTCTGCTGTGTGTGTTATTTAATGGTGTGATGCCACAGCTTGCGATCTGTGAAGCAGAAAGACACCAAACTACATCCCCTCGCCACCTTTTTAGACTGGTGTTGCTGGCACCTTGCTCAAACACTCCCCAGTATCACACCTATTTATATGCATGACAAGACCACATATGCTTGCTAAATATGCCCCATTTTTTGATTTAAAAAGATAAGAAAAGAGTGTGACTACCTCAGCAGTATTCAGTCAAACGATGCAAAAGTTATATGGCGTCCCTTTAGTGGTGCTCAACCTTTTCGAGACAGACAGCGGTTTCTACGCACCTCCCCCTGCTGATTTTGAGTAATCACTGTGAATATTCTGATTAGTAATTGTAGGATAAATAATATAATGCTTTGTTTGTGACTTCTTCTCTCCCCCTGACCTGCCGGAAATCCCCCGTCAGACAATCATGTGTACGCACACTTTGACATTCAATAAAATCTGTTCTAAAGCAAATTATATCACTGGTACAAGAAATGTAATGTCAAAAAACATTCCCCAGTCTAAAATATGATACATTATTTTGAATATGTTATTTTATGTTTTTCTCCACAACCGTCTAGCGACCCCCTGAAATTATCTCGCGACCCCCCCAGGTAGAGAACCACTGCTTTAGAGGACTTTGAGCGCTATATGTTCCCTCAATTGATGTTTTTCAATGCTGAACACATTAGCTTCTGTGCACAAGTGCTAAACAAAACACAGAAGTTAAGAATAACTTTTCTAGTGACCGACACATGATTGAGTTTGAAGTTGGGCGATTGGACGAATATATCAGCTACCGGCGACTGGCTGAGTACATCGCATTGTTTTTTTTGGGGGGGCGATTGTTTGGGCGATGTTTGTTATTTTATTTTTCTAATCTAATGGTCTGCCTCTGAAGAACGAGAGCCCCTCAGCAGTGGGCAGAGAGATAGACAGCGGAGGAAAACAAGTCTGTAGAGGCAGCATATTTCCACATCTAACTCTGTAGTCAGGGGTGCGCCCTGCACACACCTGAGCAAATATATCGGTAAATCACCGGTTGTTGGGCTGACGGTGGCCAGTTGGAAAATTTGAACATATCGCCCAACCCTAATTGAGTTGAAGGAAAAGTTTGGTTTATTCCAGATTGGGTTTTAGTTCTGTTTATTTCAGACCACCAACTATCAGTTATGAAACCACTGAGTTCACCAAAGTAATTTTTTAGATTTCAGAACAGCGACATTGCTAAAAATGTCCAACACGACAAAAACACAAGTCAGATGATCAGACAGGCTTTTCCTACATTAGCTGCCAGTTTATTTTGAGGTAAACAAAAAATGAGCGCACTGTAATGTCTCTATTAATCGTCCCTCATAGCACAGGAAAATCCATGAGTGCACACATCTATGACAAGTTCAGTGGGTCAAAGTTAAACCAGGAAACCAGTCTGTAAACTGTGAAGGATGTTTTGCCTTTGGTTCTTTTCCAAATAAGTCTGACTAACCTGGAGGTTTGTTCATCTGACCATTCATGTGTCGTGCCCAGTCTGACCATTTTTTTTTAGTGATGTTGATGCTTTCCGATATCTCAGCCATTACTTTGATAAGTACAATATTGTTAGGGGTGGGAATCACCGGAGGCCCCACGATACGATATTAATCACGAGTCACGATACAATTACGATTTTAAACATATTGCAATATGCTGAGTATTGCGATAAGATTTATTGCAATTAATTGTGTTTACTCATTTTCAATATAACTTTGGAACGTTATTTAGCATTCTTCCCGACAAGCTATACATGTTGGTACCAATTGATTTCTTAGACTTTTTTAGTTTCAAATGATACGAGCATCTTCACTCTAGCTTTAACGCTGAGCCCGCTGCATCCTCTGAAAGACAGAGCAGCGGTCGAATTATTAAGAGGTTAATAGTTTATATGATAAAAGATCGATACTTGACGTCCGTGTATCGATACAATATTGCCACGCAAAACATCGCGATACTATTTAATTTTTTCCCCACCCCTACATGTTGTTATCGCCGATAAAAGCAATGACCAGAGCAACCAGTTGTAATGAAACAGCTTTCCTTTAACTGACACTTCTCACTTTACAATGCTGTAAGGCTACACATGATCAGCAGCTTAGACACGTGTCAGTGACAAAGCAGTTATATACCAAAAGGGATTTCTTCTTTCAGTACAGCAGTTTGAAAAACATCAACCAAAAACGCTGTGGAAAAAAAATCTGCATCAGGCGTCTTTCTTTATTAAAGTAATAACTCCTGCCATCTAGCTTTTTCATTTATCTGTTTTGGGATATGTAAAGTGTCCTTGTTTGACTCGGGAGCAGGATAAATAACAGACAGACAGGCCACCAAGCCCTTACAACTAACAAATCCAACAAAACAGAGACAAATCTACAAGCTTCCTAAAAGGCTCACCTGTCCCATTGGCGGAGCCCCCATTGGTGGCATTATACCAGGGGGAATGATACCAGGAGGCATAGGGGTCATGCTGGGCGGTCGCTGTCCCATAGGGGGCATCCCGATGGGAGGGAAATGAGGCGGTATTCCTGGTGGTCCCATCTAGACAAATTAATATGGAGAGAGAAAAGATGCATTAGATTAGATTAAACATTAATGAAGACGTTTAATATATACCACTCTGAGTTCAACCCTGTATGACGACTGGTGTAAAGCTAATTGTCATGAACATATCTGTCGCTGACTTACAAATGGGGGAGGTATCCCTGAGGGCGGTACACCTGGATAAGGTGGCGCTTGGCTCGGGCCATTATTAGCGTCCGATGAAGACTGTCATGAATAAGAAACACCACACAGAGTTAGTGAACTCACAACAGCCTGTGGTGTAACGCGTAACTAGCAGTGCGCTTAATTCAATAAAGCCACCATGGCTGTTTCTCCAAATAAGTGTTTAAAATGTTTAGATTTTCATGCTACACTATTACAGTTAGTTAAGATAAAATTAAGGTTTTATCATGACATGCACAACCTAAATGTCATAAGTTAAAATTTATTTAGTATTATTCCACAATATTCCTAAAAAGGAGGGTGGACAAAATATAAGAAACACCTCTCAGTATATAAGGCAGAACAATTCAACAGCACCACAAACTACAGCCTCCAAAATAACAATTAGGTGAAATCAACACCTCTCTTAAACAGTCTCAACAAAAACTCGATATCATAACCTTCATGATGATTTATTGCAGGGAGGCTGTATTAGCCTGCATTTGTTTTAGCTTGGTGCAACTAGCGTTATGGAAGTATGTTGATGATAAAAGATTTGAGAAAGCACAGGCACGGATTTGTGAGATCAGAAAGACATTTGAACAGGCATTCCTGATTATGCGCTCGCTCGTTTCTGCTCTTTCCATGTTTTTCCAGCTGTTTTGGCAGCTTCTGAGCACCTGAGATCGCAAAAGGTCTCTGGATATCAAAGTCATTTCTTTTTCAAGGTCCACACAAGGACAAAAGTCAGCTTTTGAATATAAGTAAGGAATGATAGGCGACCATATGACTGTTTAGGACAACATGCGATTTACATATTTTATGCCTTATCTTTTAGCCTACAATTTCAATTATTGTTTGCCTGTGGAATGGATCTGCACAGTAGATTGAAGTTCAGCCAAATTCTGGTCAAATTA
Source organism: Sebastiscus tertius (assembly GCA_916701665.1). Lineage (NCBI taxonomy): Eukaryota > Metazoa > Chordata > Actinopteri > Perciformes > Sebastidae > Sebastiscus > Sebastiscus tertius. The sequence goes on from CAKAOH010043196.1 coordinate 42,207, forward strand.
ATCCCTTTACTGTTGCCTAGCTCATTCATAAAGGTGTGTCAAAGTACTCATATGTAGTGAGTCTGTGTCAGCACTCACGAGCATCACAAGACAGCCAGTAATAAAAATCAGAAGGTAAAAGCATAGTGTGGAGAAAAATGAAAATCAACAGTGGTAACAGCATTGGAATAATATAACAAAAAGGACGACATCTGCACTCAATCCAAAATAGTATCCAAAGTAGGTATGGTAAGAAGTAGGCGCAGCAACCTTAACGTGACACTTTTCATTATCTGGGAAAACATCCAACAGGTCATTGTGACTACTACCATCAAAAAAGAGACAGTGGAGCATATTCTATAGAAGAGAGACAGGTGGGGATCACACAGTTACAGAAAACAGGGTAAGAAGAAGCCAGTGTAAAAAAATAGGCCTTCATTGAGTGTGGATGTCTATTTTTGTTTTATGAGTGCTACTGGACTAATTTCACACCTTTTTTAAAAACAGAAATGGACATAGAGGGAGAATATATTCAGAAGGAGGCAGTGATGAACTCCCATTGGTGCTAAGCTCGCAGTATTCTGCATGTTTTTGATTGTAATAGAGCATCTTTGTTATGTTATGTTGTGTTTGCACTGGATAGAGTTTGTGGTTATGGACAACGCTCACGACGCCATCTGCATACTCAACAAGTCTGCGGCTTTTAATCGCATGAGTATAGACTACAAGTTCAGCTTGCTCCGCAACAACAGTGCTTGGCTGTGCAGTCAACAGATACAAAAAGAGCCAAGGATGGAGGAGCGTTAAGGATGCCAACTGCTTGCAAAATCTCAGCCTGCTAAAGTGAGTGCTAGCAACTTTTAATCACTACGAGTGTGAGAATTGTTGGCTCAAATGTAGCTACATAATTCCTCGTGCTTGCTTCAACCATCTATTAAAGCTGAAGTAGGCGAGATTGGAGCAAATATGATTAAATAAAAGTAATTTTTATAAAACGGTCGCTATATCGTGACAGTACTACATGAATCAGGTAACCTGAAAAAAATCATGTGCCTCTGAGTCATCCGGTGCTCCTAACAGCATCTGCAAGATTTCACATACCGAAGGAAAACAACCAGTAAGAGCTGATCTGAGGTCTGCTGGCCAGCTGCTGTCTATGAGAGCCGGCTGTCAATCACTCAAGAACTCCGACCAAACGGTCAAACTAGGCAGCGCTGATCAAATATGAATCAATATTATGTTACCTTAATGTCTATTTCTTGCCTCAAAATGTTTTCAGAATCATCTTGTAGTGCATGGTTTAGCTGTAAAATGAGAAAGCTTGTGACGCTGCCGCCAATGTAAAATCTGGTGAAGGAACGCCAAGTTCCGGTCACATGACCTGGAGCACAGCCAATAGGAACGCTCTCTCTCTGAAATGACCTGTGATCAGTCAAAGTCTCCCGTCACGGGTGTAGATTTTTTTAAAGCCTGAAAACAGAGCCATGAGGAGGTGCAGAAGTCTAGTTATCTCTCAGAACACTTGAATTACAATATGCTGAAAAGTTATTATGGAATTTTTGCCCAATGATGCCAAAAATATTCTGCCTACTGCAGGTTTAATCACAATATACACAAAATAATAAAGTGAAACGGATGGACAAATGATGGGAAAAGGCCATCTGTCATGCAATCCGCTTGAAAACGTGTTGACAATGAAACATGGGACTCAAGCTTCTCTGTTGGCACAAGAGCCTGGCCTGAGTCCGGGCTCCACTTTCATGTGGTTGACATTCTTTGCGTTTTCTTACAGTCATCATTACAA
>CAKAOH010043196.1:44009-60209 GCA_916701665.1 Sebastiscus tertius
GATTGGTCAAAGTCTCCCGTCACGGGCTAGATTTTTTTTAAAGCGTGAAAACAGAGCCATGAGGAGGAGCAGAAGTCTAGTTATCTCTCAGAATACTTGAATTACAATATGCTGAACGGTTATTATGGAATTTTTGCCCAATGATACCAAAAACATACTGCCTACTGCCACTTTAAAGCTAGAGTTGGTAATCTTCAAAAACCTTTTTTTTTGTTTTTATATATTATAGTAATTACTTATTGAAATTCTCATTATATCCCGACAGCAATCAATAAATCAAATGTTCTAACAAAAAAGAAGAAAGAAATTTGGTATCTGTGGCTGTAAAAACCCCTTCAATCAGGGCTACCTGTCTACCTGCACTCAACATGCCTCTTCACCTGGGTCTTCCACAAGCTGATAGCTTGACAGCTGTGAATACTAACAATAGCCATGTTCGCTGTTTAATTATGATATGTTTATATTCATAATGATAATTTTTGGGGAGTGACTTTGGAGGGAGGCCTGAAGGGACGAGGCTGTCAGTGTTGGCGACTTTCTCACTAGATTAACATCACTTCCATTGGAAAAGAGTTGGCAACACTGGGATGGGTTTTTCTGTTGGATAATTGTTAAAATGTCGCATATTCTTGCTGGTTTCTTAAGATTACTAACCCTAACTTTTAATCCAGTGTGTCCTGTGTGCTCTCAAAGGTTGACCTGCAGACTGAGTAATTAGTTTTGTGCTCTCTCACATCTTTAATCTTAATATATAATATACTTCCATAAGCACAGACTATAAGAGATAAAATACTCCACATTAAGTTAAACAAAGAGTACATCCAAAGTCTAAAAAACACCCTCAATGCTAATAATAACGTGTATGTGTAAGTCTGAGCTGCAGCAACTCATTTATTTGTGAAGAAGTCCTCTAGAAATGTGACATTATTTAAGCTTTAACTTTACAAATTTACAGGCTCTCTAACAAGCAGGATACTTTCTCCATTTATCTGTTAATTCTCATTGATAACAAGCATGCATTATCATTATAATCTCTCCTTTACATCTGATAACAAGCATGCATTATCATCAATAGTCTCTCCTTTACATCTGAGTAATGCTAACTTTACTAATTTACAGGCTCTCTAACAGCAGGTTAATTTCTCCATGTATCTGTTAATTCTCACTGATAACAAGCATGCATTATCATTATAATCTCTGCTTTACTACCTGAGTAATGCTAACTTTCTAGGTAAACGTGTAAAGTAATGAATGACAACAGACTGCGTCTAAACCTTGGTGAAGAATAATGATTTAAGCTAACTAGTTAGCCAACTATTCAATATTTAAGTTTATGAATACCTTTAGACGTGTTCACTAATGTTATATGTCACCAAAGCTACCTGCATGTTAGTGGTATCTACCTTTTATTTAATGATAGGCATCAGCTCCAGGTTATAGTCGGAACCATGAGTGTGCCCGCTATGTTAGCTCAGTGCTAACACGACATGCTAACCTGTGCTGTTTAAAGGACTAAAGGACGTTATTATAACGTCATCAAGACAAAGAGTTGGTCGTTAACTAAACATGGAATCAGTACACGTACACTCGTCTCGGTTATTAACTTTTAAAGGTGTTGTAAATAAGATAATCTTATGAATGGTTGTTACTCACCATGTTGACGAGAGAGTGTGGACCTCCTGGTAACCAGAGCGCCTCTCAACAACGAGCAACGCGATTGGTCGAGCTGCCTCCGCGTCACAGAGTTCAAATGTCAAAGATCCAGTAGCGTCATCCTGCGGTGATGATGCGCAGAGATGCGCAATAAATAACAGACAGTGAGTGGTGATGTTGTGATCCTGTGAGTGTATGGGTTCCAGAAAAATACAATAATATGCAACAACTGAGTCATTTCCACAAGATATTAGCAAAAAGTGGACCTTTTATTTCAATGCAACAATTTAGTCTGTCCTGGCAAAAAAAGAAGACAAACTAATTACAAAGTGATTAAGCACCATAATCATATGCAAAATTAAATGATGCTAGGGTCTTTAGTAGAATAAAATATAGTAAAATCAATTACAATATGCTAATGAGATGTAATTCATAAAAGAAAAAGTACATTAAATTAAAAAAAAAATGTTTTATACATCCCAACTCCCAAGATTAAACAGAAAAGACATAAACATAGACATACTGCTAAAGAAAGATACAGCCAAGCTAGATTAAAAAAAAGGCTACAATCAATTAAATTATTTAATTGGGGGCAGGCGGGCAATATTCTGATCCTATGATATGGCAGGGGTCAGCAACCTTTACTATCAAAAGAGCTATTTTAGGCAAATAAGAAAAGAAAATCTGTCTGGAGCCGCAAAACATTTGAGCATGAGATGAGATGAGAGATGAGTAATAACTTTACAAGAAAAAAAAGTTGGAATATTGTGAGAATAAAGTCAAAATTTTACAAGAACAAAAAGTCAAAATTTTACGAGAATAAAGTCATAATTTTACAAGAAAAAAAGTCGTAATATTACGAGAATAAAGTCATAACTTAACGAGGGGACCCGGGGACAAAATCTTATCAAATGGGGTTACGTGGTCTAATTTTGTCAGTTTAGGGGTCCTTGACGTGAAAAAGTTTAGGAACCACGGCTCTAGTTGATAACTGTACTGTACAAGTGGCAGAACATTGGCATATACAGTATTGAATGGGCAACATATCACTTCTAGCTTAAGTAGGCTACTGTATGTGCAGTGGATTTTGACTGACTAGTATTATCATTTTCCCACCACAGCAGTTTTCCTACATTCACTGAAAGGGATCTATTGTTTGAAAAAGGTGGATACTAGGGCATCAGTAATTGAGAAACAGCATTAAATTGTATTTCTTATATGTCATTATGACCTTAATTACATTCTGTGTTAGATAATCCACCTTTTTGCAATCTTCACACCACACTAAGATACAGAAATCTCTCCCAAAGAGGTTTTTCTTTGGTCCGTTACAATCAGTGATTTCCTCCCCCTGTTATTCTAGATGTTATAACAGGTGTCCGTTTCAGAGTAGCATGGTGTTGAGCTACAGCAAAATTACCTTGGTGTATTGGGGATCATTTGGAGAGAAGTGGCTGTAGTTTTCCAATTATTGGCCCTTGAGGCACAGCTCTCCTGGCAGTATGTAGCTGGAATGATCCCCAGTGATGGTGGGAAATTAGAAAGTGGTCAGTCTACACACTTTTTACCTTTTTTAAGTATCATTCACATGGTTGATTCGTTCCCTGTTCCTCTTGCTCCTGCAGTCTGGTCATGTATTCATCACACAAAACAAGGTTAAGCAGTAGCTCACCCATTATGAGGGTTATTCAAACAGAAAATTAGCTTGATAGCCGTAATGAACACATTGATTTTCATTTATTGCTCTTTGTGTTCTGTAGAGATGCACTGTTTTAAACATTTTTAATGACTATTCAAGATCTTTTTAAAATGTAAAATTACAGATGTACGTGATGTGCAGCTTATATGCTGCTCAGTGCTGTTGCTTACTGTGGACTTGTCCCTGGGATTCACAGTGCTACTGGAGAGTGAAGCATGCAACAAAGAGTTGGGGAACAGATGAGCCCACACTCGAGGTAGACTGCAATAAACTCTGATGTATTTACTGACAAGTGCAGGAGAATTCCCTATCCATTCTCTTAACAAGCCAAAAAGACAACAAGGCGACAGTGAGGGGCAGTGATGGATCGAGCTTCAACCTAATGATGGGAGTCAGTCAACCACAGAGCATCACTTCTTCTTCTTCTTCTTCTTCTTCAGGGAAACAAACAAACACAAAACAAGCCATGAATCAACACCGCAGTACAAATGTTTTTTACGTTGGACTTAATGATTAAAAAGAGACTATTTAAAAATAATAATAAATGTAGGCCTACTAGAGATAAAGTTGGTATGAGAAGTGAGAAACTTTTCCTCAACCTGGTGCTCTCAACAAGTATATGGTAAACAGTTTAAGCCTTTAATCTTTATTTTCATTGTGACAAATTCAGTTTTTACTCATTAAAATATAATTTTTATACCAGAAATTCTATTACAAAAAGTAGTTAACTCTTGAAAGACAAATCATATTTATTTGGAAATAAATTGTAAAATAAAATGACATTAATTACAGTCCTGATCTCAACAACATACATTTTATATAAAGAATTTAGAAGAATTTAAGATATGAATTAAGGACATTTTAAATAGTTAGAATTATATATCCAACTGGAATTAATTAGGAAGACATTTATTTATTCATATGTGCTCTCAGCATTAAATGGTAAACAGTTTCAGCCTTTAATTTTTATTTTCAGTGTGACAAACTCAATTTTTACTCATTAAAATATCAGTTTAATACCAGGAATTCTATTACAAATAGCAAAAAAATATCTATACTTAAACGAGTTAAGATGCTGATTCTTGATAGCAGACAAATCATATTTATCAGATATTTATTGATATATTAAACATCTTATTAAACATCTTATTATTTGTATTATATGTAAATTTAATGTGGATTTTGTGAAATCAAACTCCATATGAAAAAAGTAGAATTTCATAATGTAAACAATTATAGTTCTATTCTCAACAATATACATTTTCTGTAAATAATTTAGAAGAATTTTAGATATTAATTGAGGACATTTTAAACAGTTAGAGCTATATCTCCAACTAGAATTAATTAGGAACACATTTATAGTTCTTCTTAGTTGTTTTTTTTATATCTCTGATATGAACAGCTGTCATTTTTAACTCATTACAAGTAAATATGTGATACAAAAGACACAAAATTTTAAATTGTAAAACTACTTGCAATACACTGAGGCCCTGCTACCAGCAGAGGTGCTGCTCTGCTGCTGACAACATGTCCGGACCTCACTGCAGAGTACTATAGTGAAAAAAGATTTTCCCAACAGGGATCAATAAAATATGTCTTACACAAATCAAATATTACTCAGGCTTAATCTTTTGTATTCATGTTTATTGATATCACTATTATATTTTATTTATCATTAATTTCCCTGTAGATGAATAATGTTGATCAGATGTCGAAACCATTTCTCAACCCGTTTCCATACACTGCAGCTATACATGCACAGTACATTTATCTGCTTTAGTGTTCTATTTATACATCCTAACACAGTTTGCCTGTGCCTCATTGTTGTGTGTGTGATTGATTCACAATATATGAGGTGGTCAATGTTTGCCTCCGGCCATTTTACCCAGTGAGCTCTGAGTCCAGCATGCTGCTGACCTGCCTTACAGGCACTCTTCTCTCATCCAACAATTGGCTTCCTGTCAGCCACGTTCACATTAACTATCAACAACACACAGTATTACATTTGCAGCGTGCTTTTCAATCCCGCCTTTAAAAATAAAGGAGCCAGAACCGATCTGATTTAGGTCATATGAGTCTGTTTAGAAGGTTTGTGTGAGAACAATTGTTGCAAAGAAACAGTTTTCTTTTGATGATTCATAAAACTTTCTTTCATGTGGTGAACATTTTTGTGTTCACGTGGCTTAAGCTCATTCTGTCCCTAACATAAAATAACAGTCTGTGGCATCGCTCTGTGTGTGTAAGATTCTCAATATTATGAATGAAGCTTCGAACCATTCGGTGCAGCCATACTTCCTCATATTTTCTTTTAATTACCGTCAGATGAGCACGGTGTCGTGTTCGTCTCCAAAGCATCGTCTGTTTTTCTTTTTGTCCTTGTCAAATATCGGTCCATTCTGTAAACCTACAGATTACCTGTCTGAATGAACACCATCGCTACCTAACCCCCTAACCCTGAAAAAGATTACAACATCAAAACATTAATTGCGCATCACATTTTTACCCCGGTCACACGAGCCCCACCTGTCATGCCTCTGCGCCCCACTAGGGGAGCACGCCCCACAGTTTGAGAACCACTGTGGTAAGGACCACACGTTACCGCAGTCTTGGAAAGGGAGGAGTGAGCGGAGGGGTACTCAGTGGTTGCAATCTGCAACCACACCACTAGATGGCACCAAATCCTACACACTGTACCTTTAAGCCACAATCAAAGGATTAATATGATCATTGATTTAGTAACACATTTTAAGTAAATGAGAGCATAGTGTGGTATATCTTTATGCGCTTTGTATTGCTGTAGCGTGCAGTAATCTGCCCTCAGGAAATGATTTGTTCTCTTCTCCATTTTCTTTGTTGCTCGAGGGGAACATGTTTTGTCTAAAAGCATATTTGTCCTCTGGGTCTTTATTGACCACTGTGCCACATGATCAATGAAAGCATCCATTTACTACATGCTACATGCAGTCTGGTTTATCTTTGACTTTACGTAGCACTGCCTTCTATCAAATGTGAACCTCGGCTTCATCAAATTCGTACCAGGAGTCGAGAAACTATTTTTGGTGAGATTCCTCTCTGGGTTGTAATTATCACGCAAGAACACACAAAGCTGTTGATTGCTGAGTAGCAGCCATTCACTGTCTCTTGTTCTGAAAGAGTGGCTGATTTTATGGATATCAGTCGTCTAGGTCAATGGATCTACTGTACTTCTTTTTTGCAATGCCACACACACACACACCACAAACCACATTTTCCAGCTATGACGTCAAAGCATAGCAGAAAAAAAAGAATAAGACATGCCCTCTGAATGTCATAGTAAATGTCAGACACTATATTTTTTGGTCAGTCTTATACTCTTTTCACACTTTAAATAGAAAACCTCTAAAAAAAGATTTGTCTTCTGAGCAACGTGGCAACTGAGGAAGATCCCCTGGCTCAGATATGAATACCTCCTGTCTGATAAACCTGACATTACGCTCTGCACTTCTGCTGAATGTGTTCTTCTGTGGCCTGTGAGGATGTGTGAGCACTCGGAGAGGATCAGAGATGTCATTGTCATCTGTCAGAAAATGAATTGGTTTGCTGACAGGTTGTCACTCAGAAAAGGCTGTGTGTGTTTAGGAGGGATGGACATAAAGAAAGCGTCACACACAAACTATGTATATGAAATTGCTGTCTTACTGCCGCCTGCATACTCAATCAGTATGTACTGCATGCTGCCTACTAAATGACCGATTAAGTATGCTATTACCAGCAGACTGTTTACTCTGAAGTACTCAATCAAGACAGTTGTGACTGTATCATATGACTAGCGGCCGGTCTTGGGTATTGGGAATCTGAATGGTTACTGTCTCGTCTGAAAAAAATATAAAAACTTAATAAAGTGACATATTAACAGCTTTTTGCCTGGCTCAAAATCTCAAAAGACATTGAACAGTCTGAAGAGACACAATGCACTGTATGCATCTAGGTATTCCTCGCGTACACAAAGTCCCCATACTATGCAGTATGGAACCAGGCGGCAGCCTCCGGGTCTGAGAAGTGAAGCCAATGCTGAAGTGCCTTAAACTTGCATTCTTTCTAACAGTCAGCAGGGGGCGACTCGTCTGGCTGCAAAAAGAAGTCTGATTGTATAGAAGTCTATGAGAAAATGACCCTACTTCTCACTTGATTTATTACCTTAGTAAACATTATAAATATGGGTTTTTGGTCTCAATCGCTGGTCTCAAGTCTTCTTCAATACAGCATGATGTTCATTTAGTAAATTCTGGTCCCATTAGGAGTCAAATAGACCATAAAACAGAGTGTGCTTTAGGGCGTGGCTACCTTGTGATTGACAGGTCGCTACCACAGCGTTGTTCCGGTCTGGGTGTTGTCCGTGTTTTCGTCTAAGGACTTTAACCCTTTCACAGTTTGTTTTCAGTTCATGAAAGTTTATTGCAACATTTTGGTCGCCTACCCTCGCTCCACATGCTTGCGACAGCCAAAATGCCAAACTTGAGGCTTCAAAACCGCAGTCCACGAACCAATGGGTGACGTCACAGTGACTATAAGTCCACTTCTCATATACAGTGTATGGTTGGAACGTATACACACTCAATTTGATGTCATACTTAGGATGAATAGTACATTAGTATGCGATTTTGTACACAGCCACACACTTGCTTGCTTAGGGCTGAAATGACAAAATGGATACTGTACTCTCAAGGCCCCACCTGACTGATGTAAATTGCTTCCCAACACTAATAAATATACTAATAATTCAGTAAAAAATGTCTTCACCTTTAGAAATATTACATAGCTTACTGCAAGAAACTCTCAAGGTAACTCAATATGTCATGAAAATTGTGTGGATGGTTGGAATTTGTGGGACTGAATTGCTGCATTTGTATTAAAAAATGCCTTGAAACATGAATGCACTAACCTTAAAGGAATACTTTACCATAGAGGGAAACGTGCTTTCTTGCCAAGAGTTAAATGTGAAGATAGCTACCACTCTTATGTCTGTAAATATGAAGCTAAAGAAAAAGGTAACACCTGCACACGACTCCATACCACAATATTTTTATTGACCACATTTCGATCCTGCTTGGATCTTCGTCAGGTCAACAGGATCAAGATCCATGCAGGATGGAAACGTAGTCAATCAAAATATTGTGGCATAGAGTAGTGTGCAGGTTATACCTATTTCTTTACTGACGTTTGTCATTTTTGTAAACACACTTATGTGCTTCCTTGACGAGGGCTTGATGAGAAGATTGACACCACTTTGGTCTGCGAATTTCCCAAAATGTCAAACTATACCTTTAAGGTGAGGCCATAAGTTAAAAGACATTTCTTGATACATGTATAGGAATAAGCCCCACCATCAACTATTGACTCAATTATACTAAAACAAATGGTTTATTTCATTTTCTGAAATTTATTTCTGAGATGAAGAGTTGTAGCAAGGGAGATGAAGGATGGGTGATTAATTTTTAGCCCAGCAGTGACATACATTATGGCCTTCATGTAGCAGACAACCACTCCACTATCTCAATGCATTAGCAAAAGCATGTTTGATTTAACAGACGGGCTTCAGGCATGTAGTGAACCTTGTTCTTGCTTCTCTGAAATGCCTTCACAGCATGATCGTAATTATTGAAAATGCAAATTTACTGAAGATGTCATGCACTTAGTCTTTCATGCAATGTTTCATTTTAAATGTAGCGTAAAATATAGTTTCTCGTTTGGTGCATATAGGTAGGAATGAAGGTGGTGAGTGGTTTTAATTTGAGGACTGATGTCCAGCTGTGGACGCTCGCTGTGTCAGTGGCCTGTAATGAGAGGAAATGGCTGGAGAAAAAAGGGGGAGCAGCGAGAGCACAAAGAGCATGCCAGGGGATTTATGTGTAATAGCAGTCTACGAAATGGGACTTTATGCTCCACGTCCTTCGTTTCAAATTTCCTAAAGAACAACCTGTGTTTTTCTGATTGTGCTGCTGGGAAATAACTCGGCTTACATGGAACAAGTAGTACCTGAATGTAATACGGCTGCTGCTATTTGAGGTGTTTGAGAAGTTTCATTTGCTGCAGGTGATTTCCACATGAATCTCTTCATATCAGTTTGTGATGGCTTATTTTATGCTGTTCAAATGAGCTTTCTTGCCTGAATATTTCCAGGGTAGTAGCCACCTGCTAGTGATGTTCTTTAAAATGTCATATTTGTATCAAAAGTTGATTTGTTGCGGTCAACAAAACAAAATGTATGTTGACAAACTCATAATAATTAACAATTTGAAGATATAAAATACAACATATCCAAAGTAGCAACAACAACAACCACAAATTATTATTTATCATTATTTATAATCATATTAATAAAATATGAAGATTATTATTTATCATTATTTAAACATTAGTATGTTATGTATAATAATATTAATACATTATAAATGAGTATATATTATTCTTTTTACTATAACATTAACAAACTATATATTAGTATATATTACTACTATATTACTATTATCACAATAATGTTAATAATTTATACATTTATATATAAACATAGTTATATATATAGTTATTTATCATAATATATATTATATTATTTGTATTATTTAATTTAATATTCATATTTGATTTAGTTATTATTTCCTTATTATAATAAAATGTGTATATATGTATTTATAATATTCATAAATTATTATTATTATCATATCTAATTTAATACATTTGTATTACATATTAAATACCTGTGGAAGTATGAATTGTAATAACTTGCCTGTCTCCTTGCTTGCTTGTCCAGCATCTCTTATGAGAGGCATTTTACTTAAATGCATGCATTATTACAGCGTTGTACTAAATACCACAGCTTTAATTAAAACATGAGCTCTCTGCCAAGTGAGTGCAGCATAACATATATTATAAAAGTGATGGGAACTTATGCTCAAACGCAGGATGAATATTTTAGCCACTGGATTTTTTCAGTTTATCTCGACGAGAAGCGAGTGGGTTACGGTGTAATCTCTGGATCAGCTGTGGCTTTTAACCACACTCACCATGCTGCTCTAGCAAGATTACTTTGAAATGTAGACTGCTTTCAAGAGTGTAGCCCATTTAAACCCATCTGATATTAGTGCTATCTCCAAGTAACAGCATAGGACTTTCTTACCCAAAGGAAGCGAAAAATACACAGAATCGATAAGCACATTGACTTCCACTGCTGAATGTAATTGCTGTTATACAGTCCCTCCCCTCTTCACAGAACATTGTGTTCAGGACATGAATGAGCGGTCAATTAGCTATTACACTGCTCATTTGTCTGTGTGTAATACCCTGCCTGTCAATCAGACTGAGTGCCTCCGTGGAGATAATGATGCTCACTAAACTTTATAAAAATCTACATGCGTGAGTCGTCTCGGCAAACAATCAGAGGGAAAAGATCTGAACTATCTGTAGGTCTGATGATGTGGCATCTGTTTGTGAAACTGAGCGTGGTTGTTTTTGAGAGAGTGCCGAGATCAGATGGGGAATCAACATCAGGTGTGGAATGAGACACAGATCCCAGAGGGGGGGCTGCTGTGCGAAGTGTACTGTAAAATGGGGCAGCGATGGCAGGTTCACCACACCTTGTTGAATCCCAAAGTACTTGACAAACTGGAGATAAATACCCCCCCTACCCCCTCCTCCCCCAAAAAATAAATATGCTCATTCAGAGGAACCATTTGACATCTGTTATGCAAGAGGACTAATTCTGTAACACACTGGAATGCTTCTAAACATCTGGCGATACCAATTAGACATGCAAGATTGACCACTTGAGCCACAAGAGAGCATTTTGTTTTGAAGTTTTGTTGGAAGAAGTTTACTAGATTCATTCTTTGAATATATATGTAGGTTTTCTGTATTGAATTGACCTATATTAAAAGTAAAGCCAATGAAAAGTGAAGCCAATGCAGAAGTGCCTTAAACTTGCATTCTTTATAATAGCCAGCAGGAGGCGACTCCTGGTTACAAAAAGAAGTCTGATTGTATGGAAGTCTATGAGAAAATGACCCTACTTCTCACTTAATTTATTACCACAGTAAACATGAGTTTATGCTCTCAATTGCTATTTTGACAGGTCGCTACCGTGGCGTTGTCCGGTCTGGGAGTGGTCCGTGTTTTTGTCGTAAAATTTGGAATCCTTTCACAGTGTGTTTTCAGTTCATGAAAGTTAATTGTAACATTTTGGTCGTCTAAAAAAGTCTTATTTAGCGTCGGTTGTACTTAGCTCCACCCTCTCGTGTCACTTGGCGACGGCCAAAATGCTAAATTCGAGGCTTAATAAAATGGCAGTCCACAAACGAATGGGAGACATCACGGTGAATATGTCCGATTCTTTTATACAGTTTATGCTTCAGATTAATGTTTCCGTTTCAGTCGTGATCAAAGTCTATTTTTACCACACTAGCGGCGTGGCTATTGGGATGGAAATATTGTTCCGTTAGTCGGTCCACCACTTTGGTCCAGACTGAAATATCTTAACTGCTGGATGTACTGCCATGGAATTATGTGCAGACATTCATGGTCCCAAGAGGATGAATTGTAATAACTTTGGTGATCCCCTGACATTCCTATAGACCTTTTCAATGGAATTGCATTGCTAGGCAACAGCTTGGGTTCTTGTTTACTTCCTGTCAGCTGATGTCATCTTCTTACTCTGCAACAGGAAATAAACTGTCCAATTGTCCAATACTTTGGGTTATTACCAAACACCTGCAAACTAGTGTCATTGCTATCAACCTCAGCTTAAAGGCATGCTTGAAAGTTCAACAAAGTTGAACTCCACTTCGAAAATTTGCTGCACAACCGGCAGCAATTGTTTTTTCGCTCCTTTGCTCACATAGAATGGAAGTGAATAGGAGGCAAATATTAATTTTGCGCATGTGTGACTGCTTTTACTTTGTTACTTGTTTACTTTGCTAATTAGCCAATGTTTGCATGCTAACATGCTAAAATAGGGTGGTGAACATGGTAAACATTATACCCGTCAAACATCAACATGTTAACATTATCATTGAAAGCATATTAGCATGCTGATGTTAGCATTTTGCTAAAAGTGCCACTGTGGCTCTGTATGGCATCACAGAACTGCTAGCATGGCTGTATAGACTATAGTCTTGTTGAGTTGAAGAGTTACATCTGCACACTGACTCCAAATCACACATTTATTTAAATACAACAACCTTTTTAATTTAATCCCAGTTGGATCTTCCCCAAGTCGAAATCAAAGTTATGACTCAAAACATATTATTTTTGCATCTGAGGTCATCATTAAAATGGAAAGTCAAAGATGGATATTTTAATTTAAATGTCACTCATATCTATTGCTGTGTCATCATCTTAAACATACTCATTCAATTATAACAGTGCACTGGAAATGCCTTTCCCATATCACGTTTCACTTATGTGAAAAGTAAAGTAAATATTTTATTTTTTCCATACAATAACACTTTCTAAATGTATTTATAGGGAGTTTTTTTTCCTCTATTTTCTGACCTACATTGAATACTCGTTTCAAAGCCTCCCCAGGACCCTCGGTGAGTCAGACAGACCCATTGTACCCCCAGATGTGGTGTGACTGACACAGCATTATGATATTCACTTAGTTGAAAGCACCTGCTCCCAATCTGTAATGAGTATGCAGAGTTTGCTGCATATGAACCAAATGGCAAAAACCCTGATGAAAACTGAGAGCCCAGGCAAAAAATATAATGACCTTGTGTCTGAAGCTCAGGTGGGGTGGCTCCATTTAAAAATCCCCAACCACTTTAGTTCCCTGACACATTTGATATTTCATTAAATCGATGCCTTAAGCCGCCACTGGAATGTGATGAACCGAGCACATGTTGTTTTCTCTGCTCTCTCCTCATAATTATTCCAACCCGCGAAGCAATTTCTCACCACGTACTGAAAGGTCATTATTATTTTGTGATCAAAATTTAGTGAACAACGAGTACATTTTCACATTATAATCTCGGCACAAAGTATGATTTGTTTACTGGGCACAGCTGTGTATAAGGCACTTGACATTGTTCATGTCTTGGCAGCATATATAAATATACCGTATACATATATATATACATATATATATATGTATACTGTATATTACTTTTTATTTGCTGTTTGCACTTAGAATTGCATTAGGAGCTGCAGTTACATACATAATATACATCCATTTATTATGTTATTATGTCCTCTCAAAACATCTGAAACCTACAAGCTTTAAAAAAAAAAAAAACTGGGGCGTTTTTGTTCCTACGATACGAAATAACTGCTAACAATGTGTGGGATTTTTACAATTCCTCGGTGCTACATTTCAGCCAACTTGGACATTTCTGAATGTGTCTGCATCTGGCAATCCCTGATTGCTAATTAGATACCATGTTAAACTGTCATTCTCTGTTTGCCTGACTTATTTAATTTGCTCCATCCCAAATGCTCCGTTCCCCCTTATCTCCAGGAAACAGTTGGGCTGAAGCCATCTCTCTGCTGGCTCTCATTTAGGCGGCTGCAATCCTGTTGACTTCACACATGGAGCGATCCTTTTGTGCTGTTTCTCAGAGGCTCTGATACCACAGGTCTGTCCTGTCAGACTTGAGAAAGGCATTTAATTAAAAGAGCACTGCTGAGTTGTTTTTCGCTGTCTTGCCTTGAGCCATATCACTCTCACTTCACTGGGCCAAGAGGTACTGACGCACTAACTTTTGGTATTTCATCTTTTTAAATTGGATAGCCATTTGATAGAAATTGATAAACCTCTAGGCCTCTCTTTGAATGGTCTCTGAATCAAATCTATGGTGATTAAAAGTTACTTGTGACCACTGATGTGAAATAAGATGGAAATACACCACAAGTTTTGGGGGATATTTCAGAGATTTGTTGACATGAAGGGAATGAAATGAGATTGCCGGGAAAAACATTGATGGAGAGTTTCATTTCATTGGATTGTATAAACAGCCTATTAAGAAAAACAATAAGATGCCTCCTGTGGTACCATTTCCTCCAGTGTTCATTTATTTGGATTGACGACATTGTTTCACTCACAAATTAAATGACACATGTTGCACAGCAGGCAAAATGGACCTGGCAACTGAGTTACCTTGAGATTTAAAAGTTCCCCTCAGCTATTCTTTTCAGCATCTTAATATATTGAAATACAAATTCCAGTTTGGAGATTTGTGTGATACTGTGTATGTTTGAAATCTTGATTAACCCTGACAAGATGATTCAGAAATAAAATTGTGATCTGACAAGACTATGGTTAGGCTAACGTTTGGTTTGGTTTAGCACACAAACAACTTGGTTAGGGTTAGGGAATGATCATCGTTTGAGTTAAAATAACTTCTTTGTTATATTTGGGGGACCTTCTCGGCTGGCACTTTGAAAGGAAAACACAGTTGGTTAAAAACAAATGTATGAAGTTTTAGATGGGCATCAACAGGCAACCTCCCCTGCTTAAATTGAGACTCACCACCAGCAGTGTAGGTTTGAACACTGCGCTGCTAGTAGGAACTGCTACTGTCACAGTTCCAAAGAAGTTTAACTGATATTGTTACGTCCACCATTTTCAGTGACCAAGCAAAATGTTGACAGGCAATGATTTCAAAGTTGTAGCTTATGATTAATCATCTCAAACATCTGGAAAAGCTGGCTAGGATGTGTATCAAAACAGACATCTGCGATATACCTTCCACCAAGAGACAAATTTATGTGCTATATCATCTTGAAAGGTAGTTTCCAGAGAGAGTAATGACCCCATAGCACCATTATGTCATCATGAATAAAGACAGTAAACGGCTATCAATCAGAGGAGGAAAATATGATATGATATAAAGTTCTTCGCCTTCTGACATTCAGCAGCACTTTAAAAAGAGTGGTTGAAATCTTCTTTGCAATGATATTTGTGTAAAGACCTTTTCAAATTTGACAACATAAACCTTAAACATGGGCCCTTTTGTATTTCCTGTTGCAATGTTTGTTAATGTAGTAACTGACAGGAAATAAACTTGGACCAAAGCTGTTGCCCTAGCAACAGAATGGCAATGAAATGGTCTATAACTACTTGTGGCTAGAACGTAACACAAATTGCGAAACTCTCGCAAGATGGTTAAGGTTAGGCATTGATCTTGAATGGTTAAGGTTAGGCATTGACCTCAAATGGTTAAGGTTAGGCATCGATCTTGAATGGTTAAGGTTAGGCATTAACCTCGAATGGTTAAGGTTAGGCATTGACCTCAAATGGTTAAGGTTAGGCATTGACCTCAAACAGTTAAGGTTAGGCATCGACCTCGAATGGTTAAGGTTAGGCATTGATATCGAATAGTTAAGGTTAGGCATTGACCTCGAATGGTTAAGGTTAGGGATTGACCTCAAACAGTTAAGGTTAGGCATCGACCTCGAATGGTTAAGATTAGGCATTGATATCGAATAGTTAAGGTTAGGCATTGACCTCGAATGGTTAAGGTTAGGCATTGACCTCAAATGGTTAAGGTTCCTCACTCATTTCCCACATACACTCAATGGCTCTGATCCAAATGACCTACGCTTTTTTTTTTTTTACATTGACAACATAGCAATAACAGATAAAGCAAATACAGAAACAAAAGTACATTGAAATCTTAAATAGTTATTCACACATGCTAAAACAAAAATACTGATGTTGTAGCTTACACTGATGAACAAGGCAATACAAATCACAGAAAAGCAACTACTGCAGGAAACCAAGCCTTTTAGTGGGTGTTATACCAGCCCTGGAATCTCTCAAATACCATAAAAAGAGCTTTAATTTCAGGAAACTACTCTCTGTTGCACCCAGAGGAGTC
>CAKAOH010043203.1:0-25196 GCA_916701665.1 Sebastiscus tertius
TGTGTTTTTAGAGGTCGGACCACCTGTACCCCAAACTGGACTTCACTCGGGAGGAGCTTCAGGAGCGTTTCAAACATCAGCTCAGCATGGAACAGGCCTGCACCATCACCATCGACTCTGTAGAGGTTGCCAAGCCCGTCACTAAAAACATGGCCAAAATGGTAAACAAACCCACCTGTTGCCTCTCCTCATCTTCATCACTCTCTCTCAATACACTAGACTCCTAGAAATGTTATAGTCCTGTATTTGATGAAAATCCGCAAATACTTAAAAATCTATACCAAACCTACAATCCTAAAATATACTAGAGGTACAACATATGGTATTTCAATATGGTACTGTCAGATTAATTGTGACAGAATGGTTGAAATAATTGGTACCGTGTATCTACAAGAGTGTTGTTGCTGATGAAGACCACATTTCCCATAAACTGTGTTGCTTCCTGTTGGAAAAAACATAACTTAATTTGTGCTGGAAGAACATCTTCTTGTTTTGTGCTGTCAGTTCCGCAAAGTCCAACATGCTGGCTCACAATACAGACGTAGAGGGTGTGTTTATCTTGGCAGTTGTCTTGTCTGTTCGGAGTGATTATACTAATATATAACACCATTCACACGTAGTGATGATGATAATAACTTTATTTATATAGCACCCTTCAAAAACAAAGTTACAAATTGCCTAATAATAAAAGCATGATAAAAGTAATTAACATCCAGAGCTTAAGATCTATTCTAAACAAGATAAAATCATATAATAATAGTGAATAAATAATTACAACAATATACTATCAGTTAAGAAATAGCCATACGATAAAAGTGAGTCTTAAGAAGAGAATTAAAGGAAGATATTGAGTTTGCCTGCCTGAGATCCTCATAATGTATTGACATTTATTTATTTATTTTTGTATCTTAAGTGTACCCATTGTAAAGTTTCTCTTTCCACCTGATATAAACTTTTAGATAATATGCATTTAGGCCGGACAGGCTCGAGGAAGAAACATATTCTTGTGGTGTGCCTTCTTTCCAACTCTGGCATTTACAGCCCAGCCTGGCTCACAGACGGGGTACGTGGGAAGCGAGCAGGCTTAGAGTCCCTGGTGGTCAGGAAGCATTTACAGACAGGCAGGGCAGAATAATAATGTATTGTAATGGAAGCCTCTGGAGAGAGAGAGAGAGAGAGAGCGCAGAGTCACCTCTCAATCCACAATCCAGACCGACTGAAGAGTGAACGCATACACACAGTCGTGCACCGAACATACGATAACCGCAATACCTCCACAGGCACGTGTACATACATGAACAAAACGGCTGACAGAATCTAATTTTCCATTATTCAGTCGTTTTCAATCATTTCATGTCAATCATGAAAATCAAGACGCACAGCTAAAAATATGATTATAATGCACCAAAAAAATGCAAAATAATGGTGAAGCAAGTGTTTGTTCTGGCTGCAGGTTTTCTCCCACATTTAAAACACATTAGACCAAAATATGTACCAGGATGTGAGGAGCAACACAGCTAGAAGATACTAAGGTCTCTTCTTTCTGGCTTTTGTGGAACAGGATTTTGCTTAGTGAAGGTTATTAAGACTATGTTAACCAAAGGATGTAGTCTGTGCTTGTGAAATAATAAATAACCTTTATCATGGTTAAGAGCTCTTTGTTATAACTTTATCTCAGTAACAGGGCTGGATGTCGTCACCAGCGATGCAAATCTACTTACCACAGTACAGAGAAACGCCAGTCGTTAGCCACATCATCTGGTAGATCATTTTTTACACTTTGTGTAAAGCAAAGCTAAAAGACCCCAAAAGAACGTCCTCATTTTGTTATTAAATAAATATTTTAACATTTTTGGAAATACACTTATTAGATTTCTTGCCAAGAGGTAGATTAGAAGATCAGCACCACACTTATGTATGTATATGTGCTTAATATGAGGCTAAAGCCAGCAGGCGATTAACTTAGCTTAGCATGAAAATGGGAATAATAGCCAGCCAGCAGGGGGCGACTCCTCTGGTTGCAAAAAGAAGTCAGACTGTATAGAGGTTTATGAGAAAATGACCCTACTTCTCACTTGATTTATTACCTCAGTAAATATTGTAAACATGAGTTTATGGTCTCAATCACTAGTTTCAAGTCTTCTTCAATACAGCATGATGTTCATTTAGTAAATTATGGTCCCATTTAGAGTCAAATAGACCATAAAGCAGGGTGTGCTTCAGGGCGTGGCTACCTTGTGATTGCAGGTCGCTACCGTTGTCCGGTCTGGGTGTTGTCCGTGTTTTTGTCTTACAACTTTAGCCCTTTCACAGTGTGTTTTCAGTTCATGAAAGTTTATTGTAACATTGTGGTCGCTTAAAAATGTCTTATTCAAATTCGGTTGTACTTAGCTCCACCCTCTTGTGTTGTGGCAAAAAAAAAAAAAAAACAAGATGCCGAACTCGAGGCTTCAAAACGTCAGTCCACAAATCAATGGGTGACGTCACGGTTGACTACGTCCACTTCTTATATACAGTCTATACTCCGTCCACGTAACTCCGCTATTTACCCTTGTTTTCAGTCTTTAGGTTAAGCTAAGCTACCTGCCTACTGGCTCTAGCTTCATACTAAAGTGTTATCAATCATCTCATCTCAAGTCTTGACAAGAAAGCTAATATTAAGCGTGCAGTATTTCCCAAAATGTCAAACTGTTCCTTAACTATAGTCTGGTGGAATGGAAATTTCAAGTGATAATTTACTGTATCATTTATAAATTGTATACATCACAACTGTAAACCTTTCTAATGGGCCAAGACTCTGGGAAAGTTTCTCCTTCCAGTTTTAGTCTTTAGATGAATCAGTCTGTGGCCCAGTTGTGTTCCTCTCAGACAGATAGTCTGTTTTCTCCCTGTCACCTGGAGGTATCTGGGCCAAACAAGCCTAACCATCAAACAGAATGCACGCTCATGCTTCACAATACCTCACGTCCAGTGAGAGGTGGCCCCATCTACTGCTTCGCAATTTATAATGACATTTCCATTTGGTTCATGCAGCTTGTGGTAAACAACATTTTATTTCGACACATTCTTTAAGGGTTTCTCTGCTGGCAGTCACTGTCATGAATAGAGGATGACTTTCCAGTTGTGTTGTCCTTTCAGAGGGAGCTGCTGGCGGATCAGCGGGCACAGTGGCAGAAGATCCTCCTGCAGGCCCTGAGGGAGAGTAAGATGATCCTGGCTAACACCAACACCAAGGACTTCAAGCTTAACCTTTATCCCTACCTCTGTGTGCTGGAGGATAGCGAGTATGTTGATATCATGATTCAGGTAATTCAAACCCACCTAGCCCAGCCCTACCGCTCAATGAAATGCCAGAAGTCTTGGATTTAACAAAGACATGTCAGTGTTTGAGTCAAAGACATTTGATTGACGACAGCTCTACTTTACTACAACATTATTGTAGTGATGTCACCGATACGCTCCTTTTGTTTTCTCGCGCTGCCGTTGTGCAATACGACCCAACCAATCTGGGAAACCACAAAAAACACAAATCAAGTGTTTTGACAGTGACAACAGCTGTAAAACCATCAGGCTTTATCTTTGGCAGCAAAAGGAGAGCATGCTTTGATCAGATACCTCTGCTTCCAACACTGACAAATGACACAGGATGTGATGTTAATTCTGAAAAGACTGTTTTCACTTTGATTTCCCCTCTGACTGAAGGATTGCTTTTTCATTAAAACTGAATCATACCTGCCAAAAGATCCACTTTTTGTGACAGAATTTTCATAAATGTTTTCTTCTGTTTGACGTTTTTGAACTGTGTCCTCTTCGTACTCTTCAGAGCATTGCCGTCCTGCCTCCCAGTGGAGAGGCGCTGAAGATTTTAGCCAGAGATCTGGGCCACAGGGTCCACACCAAGTACTATGTGCAGCAGAAGCACCAAAGTCAGATGGTGGAAAAGTTAGGCAACATTTACAACACTTACACGGACCTGCTGGCCAAAGATACAAAGGTAGGGAAATCATCATCACCCTCCACATCTTCTGGTATATACAGTATGTACTTCTCATGTGTATTGGTTTTGCAAAAGAGAACGTATCTTCTGTTAGGGGCTGTACACATGCCGCGTCTAAAAAACTTTTTTTTTTTCTTTCCAATTTGCCTGGGAGGTTGCGCTCCTGTCGCGACTGCTGTTACTAAGCAACCAAAAACCTTTGCGATGATGATGAAGTTGCGGTAATTTAGCAGGAATGACTAAACTAAACACAATCAAAACAAAGATAAATGGAAATCCCTCACAGTAGCTTTCACTGCTCCATTTCTCTGTGTCAGTTTGGCTGACCTTTCTACCGGATGTGGTGATGTCCTCTGATGGAAAGGGTGAAGCAAGTAAAATAGTCCCTGGGACAGATCATAAAGCTCTGGGTAGCCCCGCACTAACATTTTGAATTCCTCCATATATTTACCATAGACTGATATTTCCAGAAGAAAGAACAGATATCAGCTGGCTGTGATTGGTTGTTCCTTGTCACATGACATGTGGTGCACGCTGCAGTGTTTCAAAAGTTTCACTTTTTTTTTCTTGGGGCGAAGCTGTCACCCTTCATTTGGGTATATGTCATACATAGTCAAAGTAATAGTTTAAATAATATTATATAAAAATAATTAAGTTATTTGTATGCAGTTGTCAATCCGTAGGAAGGACTCAGATTGCTTGATGTCACAATAAAAGCTACTGTACAGGCATACTGTATGTACTGTACTGCACAGTAGACACTGCAAAGCCTGAAAAGTGAAAACACAATACATGGCTCTCAATTCTGATGTGTAAAATCCAATAATTCACATCTCATTTTGTTTAAAAACTGCTGCGCTGAGATGATCTCCTCTGTTTCTGGAGTGTGTGGTTGGTTTTCTTTAATTGCAAAGCGCTGCTTTTGTTTTGTGTCCTAGAAACTACTACTGAATGACTCGGTTGTTATAGTCTCAGATATTATGCTGTTGTGAAGTTCCATGTCACAGTGAATTGAAAATTGAAATTTGTGTGCACAGTAGATCAGTGCCAAGTCAAAGTGAAAAAACTTCGACAGCAGTATTTCAAAGTCTGTGATGCCCTGCATGCTCTCGAGACGAAAAAGATAAATTCACTCCTTCGTACTCGCCCCTCAGCCAATTTTTTTTTTTAATTGTCCTGCTTTAATTTGTGCACTATGAAACCGAACCGGACTAAATAGAAAACAAACCAAAAGTATCCATTTCACTCTGATTCAGACTAGCCAAACGGACTATGACCTGTGAAAGCGCCCTTAGATTCAGTTATCATGCACTCTTCGTTTAGTGTAGAAAATGTGTGGAGTCACGACACCACAGCCAGTACCACTGACTCAGTGTTCCACCGGTGTTTTGATGGTTCTGGTACACTGGGGTGGGGAAAAGCGCTAATGTCATCAAGACTGTAATGAACAACAGCTCATTACTCTGCAGTAGCTAGTTATTCTAGAAGTTAGTTAGCTGTTTGTTTACATGCAGCCTTTGTAGTTAAAATGATGCCTATTATTGTGTTTTTTTTGTTGTTATAATGACACAAAACATTAATCCAAACTTCTTAATTACTTGTTTGAGGACCAAATGATGTTTTTATTCTCTCGGATCATCCCTTTCTTGAAGGTTCTGTAACTGTGGGTTCTTGTTTTTGGCAGAACTTTTAATACATCTAGGCTTTTACAGTATTCATCATATTTCTTGAAACATGAAAGCTATCTTTTGATTGATCACTAAAACAGTGCCTGTTTGACAAATTCTTTTAGGTCTGAATATCAGAACTGAGCTCTTGGGTTCCTTCCAAACACTGTAGCTTATTGTGATGAGTGATGACTCCATCCTCAATGAATGAAAACAACCCACTTCCATTGTTCTCCCTCTAGGAGTACGGCGTCCTTCCCAGAGAGCAGTGGTGTAAGCTGGAGATGGACCACAGTTCAGGACCCACGCTGCAGGGAGGAGAGACCCACTGGCCATACACAGTAACCCTGAAGCTGGGCACCTACATGGTGGATATGATGGTCAAGAACCTCAAAATTAATAGCGACATCATAAACCCGGCTTTCGACAGGAAGCTCATCCCCATCCTCTACCACATGTACGCCTTCCGAAGCACCCGACAGGTACAGTGGATGTTAAAGTCTTTCCAAGTGCTCACGGGGATATCAAAGGAAATGTCTGGAGTTGGTAGCGATTATACTAAAGTGGTATAATAAATAGAGAGGGCTTTGATAACCTGGTAACAGGATTCCTGAGCATTCACTCAGACCAAAAAAAAACATCCTTTCAGCTGAGTTTTATGTGGAAAAAATGGTCAAGGATTATGTTTAAAGGGCTCTCCTGGAAACCAACTTTGAGAAAAATATTCAAAAGGATTAAAAATGAAACAACTTTTCATTATGAGAACCATCCATCAGTCAAAATAATCATTTTATTCATTGTGACTTTTTGAAAATGACACACAATTAGTCCGATTAAAAGGTTTACCAGGCATATTTAAAATTTAGGGCTGTCAATCGATTCAAATATTTAATTAATCGCACATTTTTTATCTGTTCAAAATGTACCTTAAAGGGAGTTTTGTCAAGTGTTTAATACTCTTATCAACCTGGGAGTGGGCAAATATGCTTGCTTTATGCAAATGTATGTATATATGTATTATTGGAAATCAATTAACAACACAAAACAATGACAAATATTGTCCAGAAACCCTCACAGGTACTGCATTTAGCATAACAAATATGCTCAAATCATAACATGGCAAACTGCAGCCCAACAGACAACAACAGCTGTCAGTGTGTCAGTGTGCTGACTTGACTATGACTTGTCCCAAAACTGCATGTGATTATCATAAAGTGGGCATGTCTGTAAAGGGGAGACTCGTGGGTACCCATAGAACCCATTTTCATTCACATATCTTGAGGTCAGAGGTCAAGGGACCCCTTTTGAAAATGGCCATGACAGTTTTTCCTCAACAAAATTATGCGCAAGTTTGGAGCGTTATTTAGCCTCCTTCGCGACAAGCTAGTATGACATGATTGGTACCAATGGATTCCTTAAGTTTTCTAGTTTCATATGGTACCAGTATCTTCACTCGAGCCCGCTACAGCCTAAAAATCATAAGTTGTGTTAAAGAAATTATTGCCGTCAAAATGAATTTGTGTTAATGCGTTATTACTGTGTTAACTTTGACAGCCCTAAGTTGCAAAGTTAATACTTTCAATAATATGAAAAGAACCACAGTGGAGCAGAAACAAAGGAAATACCTGAAAACACTTGACCTTCACTCTAAAGCCTATTGCCTCGTACATTTGTGAACCCGCCTATCCAGTGTGAAGCTCCAGAGAGTGTGAATTATAAAACCATTTCCCCCTTGTGTGAATAGGCATGGGGAAACAGCCGAGTAAGATGAATAGGTTCTGGGCTAATCCCTTTTTTAGTGTGCCCTTAATTGGCTCGCTGGTTTACCGCCACGGGATCCTGCAGGAGGGTGAGCCGACCGTGGCAATGGAGAGAGACA
This sequence comes from Sebastiscus tertius, assembly GCA_916701665.1. Classification (NCBI taxonomy): domain Eukaryota; kingdom Metazoa; phylum Chordata; class Actinopteri; order Perciformes; family Sebastidae; genus Sebastiscus; species Sebastiscus tertius. Next base: position 7,544 of record CAKAOH010043203.1, read on the forward strand.
GACAGAAAGAGAGAGAAAGAGAGAGAGAGTCGTGGACTTTTTGGACTTAATGCACTTTGACACTGTTGCAGAGTTTTGTTCGCGTGTTCTCTCTTCCTCCCTCTACTTTCTTTTCTCTTATCCTCCTTCTCCCCTTTCTTTCTTTCTCTCTTTGGAGGTTAGCCCATCGGGGGAGCATCCTAATGATTTTACATCACAGCATGACAGTCTGACTCATGCAAGCAATGCTGAGGTGTATTTTTCTGTCAGGTTACTGTATTTATTCCTATGATGGTTTTTATGGTCAGTCCTACATGTTGTAAGAGTGAGTTAGAACTAGGACACAATAATTCACACACATTACATTCACAACAAAGACATAGTCTGAGAAAAAACATCACCCCCCCCGTCTGCCACCCTGACTCCTGACCAGGGTTACATGATTAAAGTTACTGTGAGGAACTTTTAACTGGTTATGAAACAGTCTCAATTTTATACCGATGCCTCTAAATGACCTACGTTAGCAAACAAGAGCATCAGCGAGAAGATTGGCTATTTATTTATAGTTATTCCTAATGCTTCTCATCGGTTCCACTGGGTCGGCAGCGACCAGCCCACCGCTGACGGACCCAGATCCGGCTTCCCTTGCCGCCTTCAACCCGCAGTCGAAGCTCCAGCAGGAGGTGGAGAGCTCCGTGCCCGACAGCAGCGGCTCCTCCTCCAGCAAGGATCAGAGCTTCGCCTCGCTGCTCCCTCGGTTTACGCTGGAAGCCAACACAGACCACACGCTGCTGGAGGCCCAGTCCGTATTGCTGGGCCTGCTGGAGGGGAAGGAAGGCACGGGAGAACCAGAATCAGGACTGCTCGAGGCAGACTGTCAGACCCTGCTGCAGTAAAATTAGAGGTTTTCTGAAGGGACTCTAGTGCTCAGATTCACTACCGCTTTTGTCCACAGGGACCGTCAAAGTCAACACAAAATTAAAGTTCTTCGTAGTAGCTTTAAATAAAGAAAAGAAAGAAGTTCTTCCAGATCATCTGCGATGTGGAAGCTCCAGTATGTAAGAAACATTTCAGAGACCACTTTTAAGACAATGAGACAAACCAATTTAGCGGTAAAGTTTATGGAGCTACAGTTTTCTATCATAGTCTTTTGAGGATGTCATTGATCTGATATTCACTGGTGACCAGTTGTATGAATGGAGTAAGTGGAAACTTGTGTTTGGCCTGGTTGTTTGGGTCTGTACTCAGTGCAGAAGTTGTTGATGGTTCTTCTATGAATCAGTTTGAATATGTATCTGATCTACTGGTATTTATTTATCAGAATTACATTCAAATCAATTTTTTTTGCTCATTGCTGCTTCTAATTGTATTTCCTCTGATGCTTCATCCTCCAGGTCGGCTTCATCAAACCTCACCCCATCCTGTCTCAGATGCAGCAGGAGGCCATGGAGACCAGGCTGACCTTTGACTCCTATGTGATGCCGATGCTTTGCCCTCCTGTGCCCTGGACGTCTGCCAAGTTTGGAGCCTACCTGCTGACACCTACCAAGCTGATGCGCACAGTGGAAGGGGCCACACAACACGAGGCGTTGTTGGAGAGATGCCAGAACCTCCACCCTGTCCTGGACTCTCTCAACCAGCTGGGCAACTGTGCCTGGCGTATCAACAAACCCTTGTTGGATATCATTATCTCCATCTTCAATGATCGGGGTAACGATAAGCTAGACATCCCTCCTCCTATGTCGGAAGCCCCCGAAATACCCCACTTCAACGCCCAAGATCCCGCTTATACCGCTTCTGAGAAAGCCCTCATGAAGAGGGAGGTGATAAATGCCAAGAAGAAAAGCAGCGAGATGCACAGCCTGCGTATGAGTGCTCTATATAAACTCTCCATCGCCAACTACATGCGTGATGAGATCTTCTGGTTCCCTCACAACATGGACTTCCGGGGACGTACCTACCCCTGTCCTCCGTACTTTAATCACCTAGGAAGTGATGTCACACGGGCTGTCCTTGTGTTTGCAGAGGGGAAGCCCCTCGGCCCGAAGGGACTGGACTGGCTAAAGATCCACTTAGTCAATCTGACAGGACTGAAGAAGAGGAGCTCACTAGAGGGACGGCTGGAGTACGCCAACACTATCATGGAGGACATACTGGACTCTGCCGACAACCCTCTCAATGTCAGTTTGTCTCTATAGCTCAGTCCAAGCACACATTCATAGTTCCACATGTCATTTCTTGTTAGAACTTATTAGTTTTGAAGTATACGCTATTCAATTTTGCAGAAATACCAAAAACAGCTACTATTTTAAATTTCTGAAATATGCAGATTATTATAGCATATCCCTCTTACTGGAGGAATGGTCAGTTTAAGCAGTGACAAAACCTAAAGGGGATATGACTATCTGTCAAAACAAAAAAGTGAAAATGCTTTTCCGGCAGTGTTTATGTATGCAGGATAATGTGCCATGTGCTTGTGTTTGTCTTTCTCAGGGCAAGATGTGGTGGATGAATACAGATGAGCCGTGGCAGGCTCTGGGCTGCTGCATGGAGATAGCCAACGCTGTGAGATCTCCTGATCCAACACAGTTCATCTCTAATTTTCCTGTTCACCAGGTACACCATGAAACAACACAGTTATTTATATGTTTACAGAGTTGTATAGAGATTTGAAACACATGTTTGATGTCCTACAGATGTAAGATAAATCTGTCTGACTACATATTAACACTTTAGGCCGATCATAGTTTCCAGTTTATAGCCTCCTAAAATAAGGTGTGCCATTCATTCATGCTTTTATAGAGCTATTTTAGAGGGCACATCAAAGTTAAACAGGCAAGACCTCCCCAGCCATCTGGGGCCATTTTATGTTATCTGTCATAAACCTGTAGCCCTAATCTTACCGACCAGACCACAGATTCAGCTATCCTGTTCTGAGGTACAAACCACAGCAGCAGACAAATCCTCTAGAATAGTGCCAGTGTTGGTTTTTATATTTACTACACTATGAAGCCCTCTAACTGAATCCAGTGATTTACAGGTCTAAGCATAATCTGAGACTTTTACCATGTTTTAGGGTAAAGCAACACCGTCTGCTCCTCAGGCTGCATGTGATTATCATAGAGTGGTCATGTCTGTAAAGGGGAGACTCGTGGGTCCAGCTTTAAAACTGAGCCTGCTACAACCTCCAAAAGATGAAATAGCCACCGGGCTTGACGGCGGGCCGTCCGATTTTTAAGAGATTGATTAAAAATCGGTAGTGTTTGGGAGAATCAATACAGTATCGCAAAACATAATATCAGGATACTCATGTGTAGTGATAGTTTCCCACACCCCTACTCTATACTCAAACTACGCATAATCTGTAGTAATCGGTTCATGATTTCTAGACAGAGACATTGTTATTTTTTGGCGCTTTGAGCACCATAAGCTGAATGCTATCTAGTTCCGTTATACTGAAGAGAAGGCAGACATCTCTACAGCCTCTAACACTCGGCAACTCACACCAAAACAATCTATATAGGTAAACAGCACTACAGGTAAGAGGAAAAATAAGTATTTTTGATTTAGGGCTGAACCGTCCCTTTTAAAGGGACTATTTGTAACTTTCAGAATTGCTTATTAACAGCGACACCTGTGGCCGTGAAATCAACGAAAGTCAGCGTCGAGCTCGCGCTTGCTCGCTCTAAATATACCTGAACGAGCATCGCTAAAAACAGTGAGGCGACACACGTTAGCTAAAACCACAATATCACTCTATATTTCAGCTGCTTGGCAGCAATGTTAGCTGACCAGACGAAGGTCTCTACATGAACATGACTTAGATCTGATCTTAGTGTTGGCTTTTCCTGCCTCAGTGCAGGCTGATGCAGCGGGGCTCTGCAGCGTGTCTCCCTGCTCTCTCTTAAAAAGTTACAAACAGTCCAGTGCAATATTCACTTTGTGGCTTTGGGCTGTGAGACATGGAAATATGTTGTTATGAACTCATAACGGCCTCAAGCAAATCTTTTTCCTCATCTATTGAGCCGATGCTTATGTGTTAAATATTGCCTTTTCACCTTGTTTCTCTTAAGTTTCTTTCTTGGTCTTTCACTTCCTCATTCTTTAAATCATCTGTTCTTTGTTTGTTCACCTGTAACCTTTCCCTCCAATTGTGCGCCGATCCTGTAATTCCTCCACTGCTTCTGTTCTCTCCTCCTCCACATCACCGCTTTAATCTTTCCTCTCCTTCTCCTCTCCTCCAGGACGGCTCCTGTAATGGTCTCCAGCACTACGCTGCTCTAGGCAGAGATGTTATTGGTGCAACATCAGTCAACCTCATGCCCTGTGACGTGCCCCAGGATGTGTACAGCGGAGTAGCACAGCAGGTCAGCAGCACCAGTGGGCTGGTTTTTGGTTTACCTTGTTTTTTTATTCCCTTCTTTGAACTGCATGGGCAACTGAAGTGCGGTTGATGTAGGTTGTACAGTAGTTGCTCAGCTTTTAATATTCAGATGAGTCACTGTATCCCATAGTGAGTGACAGATAAGTCATTGAGAATATATTTCAAGTTTCTCTTTCTAGGTCGTGCATTTAAAGGTTAGTTTCTCATGCCTTGCATCAAAGTGCAGTGAAAGTAGACTCACATATCCAAAGGCTCAAGGGGCATGTGTGCATACAAAGCTATCAAAGAACCCAGCTTGCTCTGAACCTGCGTATTTTTAAGCAGAAACAATTTGAAGCTAATTGTTATGTACTGACATTTCAGTACAGGAGGGATCACAGTGTGCTGAGGGAATAAAGTCTGTCCCAGGCCGTATCAACGGCAGTGACTGTAATTACAAAGTACATCGTGGTGTTGTCAGTGCGCGAGGGGCTGACTGAGAGTGCAGGACACTATCTCACTGATGTATTTTTACCTCTGGCCATTACAGTTATTGTAAGAAGATATTGTAGATCATATCAGGCTGGTGAAATAGCCAGCTACCTGGAAAAATAAATCTTGTTAACTTGTAAAGATAAGCTGTACAATAAGTAACGGTGGCAACGGTCATATTATTGTATACGATGTTAAATCTAGTAGAGCCGCTGAAACGATAAGTTGATAACTCCATTAGCTGATCAACAGAAATTGAATTGACTGTTGGCTAAGTCATATTTAAGGAGAACTTGCCAAACTTTGATTGAAGCTTCTAAACTGTGATAATTTGCTGCTTTTCTTTTCTTATCTTGGTGTTTTGACTTTTGGTCACAAAAAAATAGTAGGGCTTTCAATCGAGTAAAATATTTAATCGTAATTAATCGCATGATTGTCCATAGTTAATTGCAAACTAATTGCAGTTTTTTTTTTTATCTGTTCAAGATATACCTTAAAGGGAGATTTGTCAAGTATTTAATACTCTTATCAACATGGGAGTGGGCAAATATGCTGCTTTATGCAAAGGAATGTATATGTTTATTATTGGAAATCAATAACCAACACAAAACAGAAACCTTCACATATGTTGAGGTTAGAGGTCAAGGGATCCCTTTGACATTTAGCGCAAGTTTGGAGCGTTATTTAACCTCCTTCGCAACAAGCTAGTATGACATGGTTGTTACCAATGGATTCCTTAGGTTTAGTTTCATTTGATGCCTGTGTCTTCACTCTAGCTGAGCCAGCTACGACCTCCGAAAGATAGAATAATGGCCGGGCCCAACGGTGGGCCGTCGGATTTTTAAGAGCTTAATTAAAAAAATATTTTAACTCAAGTTGCGTTTAAGAAATTAGTGGCGTTTAAACAAATTGTCGTCAACGCGTCATCGTGATAACTTTGAATAAAAGACAGACATTTGATAGGGATAGAGCGGGTCGTCTTTTAATGACAAGGTTGGCGGTTCGATCCCCGGCTCCTCCTGTCCGCATGTTGAAGTGTCCTTGAGCGAGACACTCAACCTCAAGTTGCTCCCTGGGTGCTTTACAGCAGCCCACTGCCCCAAAATGCTTAGGATGGGTTAAATGCAGAGGTCAAATTTCATGTATGTATACTATGTATGTGACGATTGAAATAAAGTTTTAGGTGTTTTTTAAGGTTTTAAGTTTAAATTCTATGTATGTGGATTTGTAGATGAGCATTAAAATATCCTCCAAATGACACATTTTCAACAGAGGCTGTTTTGACATTTGCATAAATTACACATCTGCGTGTACCTTCAACATGTCCATGTGTTTCAGGTCGAGGAGTTCAGAGCACGGGACGCAGCGAGTGGTATGAAGACCGCCCAGGTCCTGGAGGGCTTCATCAGCAGGAAGGTGGTCAAACAGACCGTGATGACAGTTGTGTACGGGGTCACCCGCTACGGGGGACGCCTCCAGATAGAGAAAAGACTGAAGGAGATTGATGAGTTCCCCAAGGTACAGTGGTGGTGGTGGTGGTGGTGGATGGGGGCTTCCCTCGCACTGCATACTGTTTTATTTTTAGTGTTGTATCAGCGTCAGCGTGGTATGACCGAGTGGCCTGTTAGCACAGGATCTCCTCTATATGGGTCTCCCCTTACGCCTTCCTCTCAGGCTATATGTTCTTACACACATTGAGCCCAGACAGACTCGTAATGAAGTACGAGGTCTTCTCTGCTGAGGTCTTTCCTCCTCGGATATTATTGCTCCATTGTCTCCCGCATGTGCATGAAGGCACTTATCACAGCGACTGCATATAATTTCAGCACATTTGATCGTCCAACCAAAGGGATTTCAGTAGCTTCGACCTTGACATTAGGAGCCCCACCAAACTGTCTCCAAGTGAGCTTTAAAGTTTCTTTTAGTCAAGTTTATTTATGTATTATCGTGTTGCAGTGAAATAAGATATTGCATGGTTGTATCAGGGAAGCCAGGCGTGTAATACAACAATAGATATATTTGATATCCTGTGCGCAGTCATTATGAATCTATTTTTAGTTCAGAACCACTGCGCTTCGTTTTTGGTCGGACGTAAATGGCTCTCTGATGGGCACACCCATTCTGTAAAATGACACCATGGCAGGAGAATGGAGGCATTTAATCTTCTTACAGCTCTGTAGTGCTTATTATCTGTCAAATGGCTATATACTTCCTTACAGTAGTTGGCGTTAATCTCATTGCCTGTGTAGATGGGATCGGCATGATCCTGCTGTCAGTGTATCTCCCATCTTGCAGCCAGAGGATTGTGCTAAATGACTTCTGCATAATGTCCCTAATTGTTTAAACAGGGAATTAGGGGGGAGTGTAATTGTGATTGATTACAGGAGGATGGATAGAGGGGGGATGAGGAGGAGATCATATCGCTGTAATGATATGAGAAATATACCACGCTCATTCAGTGCTGCAGCTTTTATCACTTCTATTTGCATTATACACTTAATCCCTAATAATAACTAAGTGGAAAAAAAAACAATCAATAGTTTGTTTTAATGAGAAATGCAGTGTTAATGAGAGTTAATGTGTGCGACTGTGTGGAAAAAATACACAAACATAATCACGTGTTTCATGTATTTCCAGGAGCACGTATGGGATGCATCTCATTACCTGGTGCGTATGGTGTTCAGCGGCTTAAAGGAGATGTTTACAGGGACCAGAGAGATCCAGGTGGGTTCATTGCACAAAGCATAAAGTCAAATACTTACAAGCTTTCTCATCTAACAAATCACCACCAATATTAACTCACATTTGTTCGTTACTAATTGCATAACAGGGCTGACATTCAGTAGAAATATTGTTTAAAAATACAGTTGCTCCTGTTATTTTCACTAGAATCTACATCCACACATGCAGTAAATCCTAACCCCTCGTATAGAGTAACGTGCATTTTGGAAAATTTATTTTAGGTTTTTGCCATTTCCTGATAAAAATTTTTCTATAATGGACAATGTAATTTGGTACTTATTATAGGGAAAATAGAGGCAATGGTCAATTAACACACTTAAACTTATAGGAATACTTCACCCTTAAAATGATCATTTGTATATCAATTACTCACCGTGTTACCTTGAACTCTTGAAGAAAACTTTGTTTTTCTCGCATGCCTCCACATTGAGCGGAGAATTCAGAAACTAATGAAAAAGGAGAAAAGTCTTGATGAATTGAAGTAAATGGGGGGCCGCGTTTAACAACTGCAAAACTATATTAAAACATTTGTTTACAAACTCTCACACAACTCTTGCAGTATAATCCAAGTCTCGTTTATCCAGTCGTATGCTCACTACTTCCCAAACACTAAATGTATTTTCGCCGAAATCTTACTATTTAAAACCCTTCCGCCACTACCATCTCATGCTTGCGCAGGCGAACTATTTGTCCGTGCGAGTCCAGACGAATCTAAAGTTTTAAATATTAAGGTTAAAGTTTTGATATACAAATGGTCATTTTAAGCGTGAAGTATTCCTTCAATTCCATTGAATTGCGAGTGTAACCTAGAGTCTTGCACGGCAGGTCAGCTTAACATGCAAAATTGTAAAAATTGTCAACAGACAAACAAACAGTTCAACATATATGAAGAATACCGTTTCCAATATTGAATGAATATTAAATTTAAATGTACTGTTTATGTTTTGTTTTTTTTTCAATTACATTTCTCTTGAAATCAAACACTATTTATAAACCCAACATATCTAACTAACTAACTAACTAACTCCCTTACTAACTCTTAATAAGATAACTTAAATAACATAACTAAGTCCCTTTTTGCCTTTTAATTAATACAAAATGACATTGTTTTACTTCGGGGAACTTCTTAGGAAAAAGAGAAAGGATATGAGAAGGCTACTCCAGTTTCTGACTACTAACCTACTACTCTATATAGGATGATATTTTATTTTTTATTGATGACTAGTTTACTTCAGTATTACCCTGGGAACGGCACCCATTCATCACATAGACTCCATTTATGGATTTAGGACGGGCATCTGGTGGGGGATTGTATATTATCTCCACATGCAGAGAGGAGTCTGGCGAGCAAATAGAAACACTACCCACTGCTAGTGTGTGTGTCCTTTGGGGAATGTGTGGGGATGGCCCAGTCTGAGATGAAAAATCCCCTTCCCCATCTTACCTTGGTGTCGACCTGATGCTGTGTGTGTGTGTGTGTGTGTGTGTGTGTGTGTGTGTGTGTGTGTGCACACCTGCTGCTTTTAAATAGGTCACATCCTCTTGTATTTCGCAGCGGTGAGTTGAAGTATGAGTGAGGGAGAGGTAGCTGATCCATCCCCGGTGCTGTCATCTCTGACCTCTCCTACGCTCTCTGTACATTTCCCATTTATTCTGCCAACACAGCTACTCATTCTCTTCAAACTGTGCTCCCACTGTCTGTCCACTCTTCACTCTCCTCCTCTCTCTGCCTCTTTATCAATCGGTATCGATTGATCAGTCACCTCCAGCTTCCTCGCCAGCTAATCTCTCACTCCCGTTTCTTTGCTTTCATGCTATCTTCATTTCATTGTACCTGGGTGTATAAGGAAGGTGGTGATGATGAATGGAGCCGCTTTGGGCCAAGTCTGCTACCTCGAGTTGTTAGGACATATATATATATATATCTTTCCTACAGCTCTCTGTGTGCCTGCATGTGTGAGGAGGCACTTCTGGGGCATTAATATGGCTTCTATTCTTGGAGATAAACTGTGTCAGACACAGCTTCATTTTTAGAGTTAAGCAACAACTCCTCACCTGTTCCTCTGCATGTTAGCAACAGTTGTTTGCTGCTCCGGGAAGTAGAACAGCAGACCTTAATGCATAGATCATCTGTTGATGCTGTGGAGAGAAAGTTCCTATTCTCTGTTTGTGTCTTTATATTTGTAGCCTGATTAATTAAATCCACCACCCAACTGTCCAAACTCTCTGATTTGAACTGGATTGCTCTGTTCATACACACACTTAGAAAATATGCAAAGCCATTCATCAAGAGTGTGAGTCTGCCTATTTGTTGTGTTTCTAAGTATGCTCCTCAATCCATTGTGTGTCCTCAATTTACCTCTGCTGGCATCCATGTGTTGCAGGATTGGCTGACAGAGAGCGCCAGGCTCATCTCCAAGTCCGGCCACACTGTGGAGTGGGTGACACCCCTGGGTTTACCCGTCATTCAGCCCTACCACCGCAAACGCAACCAAGTGGTAAGTCTCATACTAATGCCTACCTTACACTAGGAGACTTGCAAAGACTGGGGATTTTGCAGAGTCACTAGTTGACACAATGACACAAGACTACAACTAGATTCCTTTTGAGATTATGTCACATCCTGCTCCTGGTGGAAATTTACAAGAAGGAAAACTGTTGAGAAAGAAGTGGACAGAAATTACTGCAGCTCTGGAAATCCTCATTGAGTATGCTATAGCTAGCTAGCTAGCTAGCACCCACTGTCCAAATGTGGCTACTTGCAAGCTGACGTTTGCTACTGGAGTGTTTGCTATTAACCTACGAACTAACTGTATGTTTCAGCTGAAGATTGCTAGTCAATCATATAAATTGACACACACACGTGTATACACTCACCGGCCACTTTATTAGGCACACCTGTTCAATTGCTTGTTAACACAAATAGCTAATCAGCCAATCACATGGCAGCAACTCAATGCATTTAGGCATCTAGAGGTGGTGAAGACGACTTGCTGAAGTTCAAACCGAGCATCAGAATGGGGACGAAAGGGGATTTAAGTGACTTTGTGTGTATATGAGAGACAGAGAGAGAGAGAGAGTACTGCAGCCAGGTTTATATGATTGAAGCAGCAATCTTCAGCTGAAACGTATGGTTAGCTTGTAGACTAATAGCAAACATTCCAGTAGCTAACGTTAGTTTGAAAGTTGCCCCATTCGGGACAGTGGTTAGCTAGCTAGTTATAGCATATAGCATACTCACTGGGGAGAGCTGCGACTTTTATCCTTCTCCACTCTATCGTGGTACAAATGGGAGGACACGTTAAAGAGGCACTCTTGTTCACTCCACAACTCCACCAGTTTCTCCAGGTTTACTTCCTACCCTGTTTGCTGCTTCCTGTTTGGTGCTTGAGAGAGAGCACAACTATTGGCTGTTGACAATGTTCGCGTCATTGAACTTAGGATAATATTAAACTTGTTTGTTTTTATCAGAACGGTCGAGATGAGAAAAACACTGACTTAAGACAGTTTTATGACAACCTTACACTGAACAATCGACATCACGGGAGTGCGCCGCAACTTTAGCAAAACTCTCGTGATTTTATTCCGACATCGGAAATGTGTCTAAGACAGTTAAATCGCTTGAAAAGTCGTTTGGTGTAAGGTCGGCATAAGGCATGCGTGGGGGTTCTCTACTTGTCTCTCTGAGGTTGTGTTTACACTTTTCTTTTCAATGCGACTTTTGTGATCGGATGCGCCAGATCAGAACTCAGCTGGGTCCGCATATGTGTTTCTACACTTGATACTTCAATGTGACCTGCCTGATCAGATAGCGATCGGATATATTTGGTGGTCAAAGGAGCAGTTGTAAAATGATGGGTAAACAAATAAAACTTCCTATAAATTCTTCATAATAAAAGTTTTTGCTGCTTACTCTTCCTCCCTGAAGTATTAGGTTAGGCACTTTTTTGACTCACATAAGTACGAGTATATACATTTTATGCTCATGTATCTCTCTGTTGGCATACAGACCAATGGTAGGAACCCATGTGTGTACCAGCTTAATGCTGTTATATTGTAATATGTGTTGGATTTGACCCCTCAGTCTTTTTGTTCTAATATTTCCATGAGGTAGTGAGATGCTTTGAATCATCATCTTTTGATATAATAATAATAATTTCACAGTGCAATTTCCACTCATTATATTTCATTTGGACTTTGATGGAATTTCTGATGAAGCTGATAATAAATCAGCGTGGCCAGTCAGTTGTGAGTCAGTTGGTTGGTTTTAAGCTACGGTACGTTAACACGCTTTTGAGTCCAATGAGTATTTACACACAAATATAATAACACTAAGAACAGCAGTTCTCCTGATGGCTGTCATCATATGACAAGCTATGAATCTAGTTAACATTCTGTGTTTTTATCCACTGAGAGCAAGCTGTCGTCCTCACACAGTCTGCCCACAAATTTTTGCTTCACTCATTGTGGTCTGGCGAGGCTCAATAAGCATTTGCTTGCATTACGGGCACTGCCAACGTGCATAGGCCAACACTACTCTGCATGTATTTTGATCAGCCTGTTTTCAACAGATAATTGACAAGTGCTCCTCTTCTCGGCACAAATGTGACTGGATGCACTCAACACTCACTGGGCTGTCCAGGTTTTCAAAAAAAGGCTTCAGGATTTCTATCCGGAAAAAAAATGATGACTCTTGAGGTTGTAGCTCTTTGGTGGTAGACTGGCGACCTGTCAGGGGTAAGGGATTTATTTTCCAGACTAAGGGGTCGTTCACATGTCACGTTTTTTTGCTCGTTCAAATCTTATTGTTGTCATTGTAGATGCGCGGCAGGCACACCCAAACGCCAGAGCAATGCTGTCGCGGTACGCAAGCGTTCCCAAGCACTGCGCCCCGAGATAAAAAATAGTTCAACTTTTGGAACGCTGCAGCACGCACCGCATGTTATGTGAAGAGGAACAACCAATCACGGCTGGCAGATATCTTTTCTTTCTTCCGTAAATAACAGTCTACAGTAAATACATGGAGGAGAACTTTAGAGCAGGGCTACCCAGAGCTTTACTATCTGTCCCATGGACTTAACTTGCTTCACCCTTGGATAAAAGGACAAAAGCGCTTTTAGGCGTGGCATGTGTACGGCCCCTAATATCTCCAAGCAAAAAAGATTGTGAGATAATCTGTAGTCTGGCTTTGGGTTTAGTGTGTCTACAACCCATCCCTTTGTGTTGGCCTCAAACTATTTTTAAACCCAAATTATTCCCATTTTATTTCTGTGTTTGCTCTTTTAATTCACTCCCCCCTCTCTCTTTATTCCCCTCCCTCAGTCTGCTTTCTTTTTCTTCTCCAACTCCCTAAAATAATGAATGTTTCAGTCTTCTTGTATGCAGGTCACCCAACCTATCGTGTAGCTTTAAGTACTGGAGGCTTTGCGGGTGGAATGTACGATGGGTTTGATGCTCGAGTGCACCACTGATGGTGTATTGTGATTCCTGTGAGTGGCTCAACTTTAATGGAGCTCAACAACATCACTAGAGTCGTCCGTCACTATGGAGATCCCGGCAGTAGCACAAGATAACATGTATGTGTGCCAGCACATCTGCAGATAGCATTGCTTTTGTAGGTGTGTGTGTGTGTGTACATGGAAAGAAAAGCCTGCATGTGTGTGTGTGATAATTATACAAAATCTATTTTGACCTCTATATCCTCAATCTCATTAATTAAGTGAAAGGAAGAGACGGACATATAGCCAAACACAGCTAGCACATAGAGCGGCATGCTGCCTGCTCTTTTAGTCTGACATCAAGCAGAAGGTTGGCTCAGAGGGGGAGTGACACCTCATAAGAAGGTGCAAGAGAGCGATGGTGACAGATGGTGGGTCCCCTGAGGGTGCATCTCTCTCTGTCCATGTAGTAGGGCGAGTTCCCCCCCGATTTGATCTGCTTCTTTCAATGTCCAGCAGGGACAAGGAAGCTGATTAGCTGGTGATGATGCCAGAGATGATGATGATGATGAAGCGATGACTTCATGGATGAATGAGGTTTTTAGCTTACATTTCACAGATAACTTTTTTTTTTTTTTATCCCCTGCAATAATTCTCTAATCCAGTTGCATCACTGGGCAACAACAATGAAACTTGCAGAAAGGTCACCTTTTCCCTGCGTGGCTGGATTAAATTCAATCTCCCAGTCTCCTCTCTGCCTCTTAAATCCAAGGCCACAGTGTTTCTGGCGGTCGTTAGTAATTAGACTCGAGATAGAACAGGAAGATGAAGTGCGATGCACGGAAAGGAAAACCAATGAGTGGAGAGAAAGTAGCTGCTATAGCGTCACATAATCAGAAAGAAGTGTGTGTGCATGTGTGTGTGTATCTTTTAGCATTTTTGTTTGTTGGTTCTTTTCAGTGTGCATACAGAGATGAGTACAAATGCCGAGTCTAGTATTTTCCATAGCTGATGTGAAGTGAGGAAATTAGAGTAGAGTGGAGTAGCTGAATGGAGCATGAATATACATCAGGGAGGTTGCTTAACAGGATTGGGAGATACTAATCGGATCAGAGGTCACTCTGGCTCAGATTCCGTGTTTATTTTTCATTCTCCCGTCCCGGGCAAGGTTACAGTGAAATCTCACTCTCAGGGGATGGTGACACAAGGGAGTCATCCGCTGGATTGGCCGGATTTGACTGGATTTGTGAGTTTATAGCGTGACTAAAAGCTAGGTGATCTAATGTCCTCTATGTGGAAAGATTCAGTTCGGTTTTGGTTTTTGGTAGTAATTGGTGATTTCCCTGGGCAGTTAAGCTATGTGAATATTTTTTGGTATAGTCAACTGTCAACATTAAAGAACAGTTTAGTATAATGTGGTATAAGCCATAAGAGGTAATACGTTTTAAATGAAAGTTTAAAAAAAAAAATCATCTTCCTAATCATGGACGGATTATGAGACAATGGCAATTTTGCATCTGTTTGTCGTTGTTTTCTGTCAGTTTGTGGTCACTTTGTATTTGTTTGTGGTCATTTTGTGGTCTCTTTGTTGTCGTTTTGCATCTCTTTATGGCAGTTTGTGGTCACTTTGAGTCCAGTGGTCATTTTTATGTCTCTTTGTGGTCATTTTGTGTCTCACTGTAGTGGTTTTGTGTCTCTTTGTGGTTGTTTTGCATTTCTTTGTGGTCATTTGTGTCTCTTTGTAGTTGTTCTGCATCTCTTTGTTGTTGTTTTGTGTCTCTTTGCAGTCGTTTTGCATCTCTTTATGGTTGTTTGTGGTCAATTTGAGTCCCTTTGCGGTTGTTTTGTATCTCTTTGTTGTCGTTTTGCATCTGTTTGTGGCATTTTGTGTCTCTTTGTAGTTGTTCTGCATCTCTTTGTTGTTGTTTTGTGTCTCTTTATGGTCATTTGTGGTCAATTTGAGTGTCGTTGTGGTTATGTGTCTCTTTGTAGTTGTTTTGTAAGTCTTTGTGGTCATTTTGTGTCTCTGTAGTGGTTTTGGTACTCTTTGTGGTAGTTTGTGGTCGTTGTGTGTCTCTCTCTGGTCGTTTTGTGTCTCTGTGGTCATTTTGTGTCTCTGTAGTGGTCATTTTGTGTCTCCCTTAGTCGTTTTGCATCTCTTTGCTAAATAGATTATATGCTTTGTCTGTCTAGTCTGCTTTTCTTTTGTGTAGAAGCAGGATTACTGCAGACTTGGAAACATTCTCGGGGCCTGTACAATCAGAGTGAGTCGGCTTTTCTAATTCTGGGGAACTACATATCTCTAAATGTCGGCGTGATGCCCTCCGTGCCTCTCTTTGTCTTGGAACAGAAGCGAGCCTTTCCCAGGGGTAGCATGGCGTTTCGTTGATCTTGCAGAATCTTGTGGCATTTTGGGGTAAAATAATGAATGCAGTTTGAGTTTCAAGGACACCCCCGAGTGGAAAGTTTGGCAGAAAGAAGGTCTGGAAAAGGTCAGTGGAAGTGTGGCAAGACTCAGGGGGTGTATTGCAGCTGTCTTCAGGGTTAGAAGGCGAGGGGGAGGACCAGGTGACCCGGAACAGCAGAGAAAGGAGGTGTAACGCAGAGCTGCTTCCACTTGAATGGATGAGACGTGTGTTATTAACCACTATGTGATGAATGGGGATTCCCCCTCTTGGCAACACGGCTTATATGTGGTTAGTGATGGCTGTTGTATCCATGACCATCTGTGCTGCCACTCTCATGTGATTTAGACTGCAGGAGCCTATTCCCCACAGACACACAGCAGGGTTAGCCAAGGTCTCATTCATCACAGCCTCAGGGTTTGAGTCAGGTCTTGTACACAAATCATGCACGTATGCATTATAATGTACCGTGTAGGGTAGTGACCTCATTTACAGCGTGGCAGTCCATTACTCACATCAATGGTAACCTCCATCCCTTTCACCCTCACACCTTTTTGTGTCACAGCGTCACCTTTCCTAACCTATCCGTTAGCACACAGGACGGGATGTAAAGAGGGGGATGATGGACAGATTCCCCCTCCACAAGTCCTCCTAGAGCAATGATGGATGAGATAGCAGCCATGGCACAAACTAATGGGGTTTTACCACCACGCTTCTATTTTAAAACCATTTCTCGATAATTGTTTGATTCTGTCATTCATCACACAGCGGCCTTCAAACATTCAACTGGAATCGCCAAACCGAGTAGCTCGCCGGCTCCTTGAAGCTGGCTTTAATGTACTTTCAACCACGTGAACACCTGTCACTTTAATCCCTATTTATCCATGCCCTTTTTAATGCATGCAGCTAATAATTTCAGTATTTAATTTTTACAAGGTTGTCATATAAATGTTAATTATAGAGGAGTACAGCACACTAATAGTACATTATTGCAGCCTTATTATCAACACAGCACCTCCTACACCTTTTTTTCTACTCTGAGAAGTAGATGATGTAACAAAAGTGTAATCTGCAACATTATCTTAATGCGCTTGAGTTATTTTTATACTAATACTATTTCATACAGCTAGCGTTGTGAGTAGAAGGATCGGTTGGCCGGTCCACCACTTTGGTTCAGGCTGAAATATCTCGACAACTATTGGATGTGGACATTTTTTTGCAGATATTCATGGTCCCCAGAGGATTAATCATACTGATCCCCTGACTTCTCCTCTTGCACCATCATCGACATTTTTGGTTGTTAGGGAACTGAACAACTATTGGATAGATTGCCATGACATTTAGTGCAGACATCAAAGGTCCCCAGAGGATAAATCCTACCGACTTTGACTTTTCCACTAGCGCTGCCAGCAGATTCAACTTTAAACTTATAATATCTCGAGATCTACTTGACGGATCGGCACACATTTTGGACAGACATTCATCATTCGCAGACAATGTATCCTAATGATTTTTTTGTGAGCCACCAAGGTTGGTTAATTTTAGCTTTTTTTGAAATTTCTCCAAAACAGTCTTATGGATTGGCATGAAATTTGGTGCAGACATTCATTCCCCCCTCTAGATGAATAATAATAACATTGGTGACCTCGTAGCTTTTTATGTATGTCATGATCAGGTCAAAGTTTTAATTTGTTCAATACTATACACTCACCGACCACTTTATTAGGCACACCTGTTCAATTGCTTGTTAACACAAATAGCTAATCAGCCAATCACATGGCAGCAACTCAATGCATTTAGGCATCTAGAGGTGGTGAAGACGACTTGCTGAAGTTCAAACCGAGCATCAGAATGGGGAAGAAAGGGGATTTAAGTGACTTTGAACGTGGCATGGTTGTTTTAGCCAGACGGGCTGGTCTGAGTATTTCAAAAACTGCTGATCTACTGGGATTTTCACGCACAACCATCTCTAGGGTTTACAGAGAATGGTACGAACAAGAGAAAATATCCAGTGAGCGGCAGTTGTGTGGACGGAAATGCCTTGTTGTGATGTCAGAGGTCAGAGGAGAATGGGCAGAGTGGTTAGAGATGATAGAAAGGCAACAGTAACTCAAATAACCACTCGTTACAACCAAGGTATGCAGAATACCATCTCTGAACGCACAACACGTCGAGCCTTGAAACAGATGGGCTACAGCAGCAGAAGACCACCCGGTACTAGCACCGGCCACTTT
>CAKAOH010043209.1:0-76837 GCA_916701665.1 Sebastiscus tertius
GCCACGCCCTAAAGCATCCCCTGCTTTATGGTCTATTTGACTCTAAATGGGACCATAATTTACTAAATGAACATCATGCTGTATTGAAGAAGACTTGAAACTAGTGATTGAGACCATAAACTCATGTTTACAATGTTTACTGAGGTAATAAATCAAGTGAGAAGTAGGCTCATTTTCTCATAGACTTCTATACAATCAGACTTCTTTTTGCAGCCAGAGGAGTCGCCCCCTAATAGCTGTTCAATCAGATCCCAGAAAGTATTGGATAAAGTTTGATTGTAACTGGCTGGAGACTTTATGGGCCAGTTTGTTCGCTTAAGCAAATGGATTGTGGGAATAGGTAGGTTAGGTAGAAAATCCTGCAGGTGCAGCCAAGGTTTCATTCATGACAACATCACCATATTAGCATTGTCATTGTGAGTATGTTAGCATGCTAAATTTAGCATTTAGCCCTAAGGACCGCTACTGAGTCGGTAGACTCTCAGTCTTGTTTAATCTCTAAAAACATCACATATCCAACCAGGATCTGTCTGTAATCTGTGATTGATACAGCACAGGTCTGTGGCTATAGTAGCACCAAAAAATAAGACCTTACACTTTCATACCTCTGATGATCACACCAACTCATGATTAATCCCAACGGATGAATATCGGGCCAGAGGGCAAGTGGCTCTGCACTGCTGAGAAGAGCCCAGTGATTCTGTTAACACAGAGGTCAGAGGCTACGACCTCTTCTCCACCTCGGAGAGTACCAACACACGCCACAAGTGGCTGGTAATGGAGAGTACAAAGTGCACTAGAATCCCCTAATTTTTCCTGCAGCAGACTGTAATCATTGTAACACATGCAGAGAATTATTTAGCTATTGTAAATGAGAGGTTACACAGAAAGAAGGAATGAAAGAAAACAAAACGTGGAGGGGTGATTAAAAGCAAGTAAATACATACTGGATGTACTGTAACAATGAGGATGTCAAAGTGCAGACTAGGGATGTTAATAATAAACTGTTAACTGACATTAAGAATTTTAACCGATTCATGCTATCGGTTAAAAGGTTAAAAGAAATATATAAAATTAATTAAAAAGCTGAGCAAAACTCAGAGGAGCGGGGGACTTGTCTGTTTTGCACATACACTGCAGCTGGCGCACCGCTGCATGCAATGCACTAATCTTGTCGGTTAACAGATTATCGGTTAAAAAAAAAAAATCTAAATTAGCATTCCTAGTGCAGACAGCTTCTTTTTTTGTTTTACTTAAAGCTGAAGTAGGCGAGATTGGAGCAAATATGATTAAAAAAAGTTATTTCATAAAACGTTCGCTATATCCTGACAGTAGTACATGAAACAGGTAACCTGAAAAAAATCATGTGCCTCTGTGTTCTGCGGTGCTCCTAACGGCATCTGCAAGATTTCACAGACCGGAGGAAAACAAGCAGTAAGAGCTGATCTGAGGTCTGCTGTCCATCTGCTGTCAATCACTCGCGAACTCCAACCAAACGGTCAAACTAGGCAGCGCTAATCAAATATGAATCAATATTATGTTACATTAATGCCTATTTCTCTCCTCAAATGTTTTCAGAATCATCTTGTAGTGCACATGACCGGACCACAGCCAATAGGAATGCTCTTTCTCTGAAATGACCTATGATTGGTCAAAGTCTCCCGTCATGGGCTTAGATTTTTCAAAGCCTGAAAACAGAGCCATGAGGAGGTGCAGAAGTCTAGTTATCTCTCAGAACACTTGAATTACAATATGCTGAAAGGTTATTATGGACTTCTTGCCCAATGATGCCAAAAAATATACTGCCTACCGCCACTTTAAGTTCTGTTTTGCATCACTGTGCATCTGTTCATATATTGTGACAGCATTAACCACTCCTACACTCGAGTAATTTCCAGCATTCTAGCAGAAAATGTTTCAGCAAACTACACATTTATTGCAAACATGCAGAGGGGCAATTTTTCTAGTGCAGCCAATTAACGCTGACATTCAGCAATAAAATGGAAAAAATCCATTGTTTCCATTTTAAGTATAAGTGCCACAACTTTCGTATTTGTAAGAGCTTGCTCTCTTGCTATTGTTATTGCACTCTCCAAATGCACATAGAAACAATATCTAATGATGAATGGATTTCTCTTGAATTCTGTACAAATAACTGATGTTTCACTGTGAGGACACTTTAAATTAGCTACTTTAAGCCGAAACTAAATTTGCTTTCTACCGGGCAAAACAACATTGTTCCTCTAATGTTTGTGTCTTTTTGTGCCAAAAGCTTTGATACAGAAAATAAATTATTTGACAATAACGGAGGCTAAAAACAGTCACAGTTCAGTTAATAGCTCATACTTGATCAGATACAGCTGAGCACCACAATAAAACGGCCACCAAAAACAAGGTGTATACATGTGTCGCTCCCTATCTTCCTATTTCTCGACAGAAAACATGAAGTAAAGCCTGTGCTACTGATATCTGCTTCGTGGCCTTGCACTGGTTGCATCTCTGGTTTAGAGTGCTGTCTCATATTAGCCGTGTCAGTTTGTTTACTTGCAAACTGTAAAGTATTAATGAGGTAATGTCCCCGACAACTCTCTCTTTTTGATTACACTCTGACAAACAGGCTGATGGGACTTACAGTTTGTTGAGCCCCAATAGCCATCATCGGCTGACAAAGTGGATTGTTGTCAGAGTACAATACAGTCTCCCACTTTGTGAAATGAGCAGATTAACTCTGAAGCACAGACAACATGGTCGGTCTAGACATAAATAGTGGGAGGATTTTGTACTACAATAACATTTTATGGAGCAGCTGTCGCTCATTCAAGGTGTCTATAATATGAATATTATCACCCTATGGTAGGGCTGCACAATTAATTGAATATTCATCACAATTTTGGCTTCCCACGATTAAATGAACACGATCGACTGCGATATTGACGTTTAAAATGCTCCGTTCAAAGAAAACTCTGCTACATTAATCCAACTTTTCCTAACCTAACAGCTAGAGACGCACCGTCAATCAGCAGCTGATCTAAGCCGGCCGGTTTCAGCAGTCTCATATTTATATATCCAAGTTTTTGCTGGTCACGCATATGTATCCGCCACATGATTGTTTTACGTCGGTACACAGCGGCACAGTCAGTAATGTCACAAACACACACATGTCGTTGGTGTGGAAGTTCTTCAGCGTGAGTGAAGAAGACATGAAGCTGCAATTTGTCACAACCGTCCAAAATAAGCCGTGGACGAAAAACCTTAAAACACTTGTAACTAACTTAAATCAGACACTTATTATAATGTAATTAATTCCCATACATGCTGCTCAGAGTAATCACAGTGACCGGCTCGTTTGCTGACAGCACGGAGCACATTATGGTATGTTCAAGCTCTACTCTGTAAAAATTATTATTGAGCAATGGTAAATTATAAAGCTATCATGATGCGTTCAAATGTTATCTTGTAAAATGTAGTTTTTGGCAAGAAACTTTAATAAATACAGTTGTTTGAATATAAATTAGTTATTAGAGAGAGAAATATGACCTGTTTAAACTTCCTAACACTAGCTCTAAGCAGCTTATAATCCATCATTAAAACTACTGATGCCAAGATTTTTTTTTAAATCATAGCAAATATTTAAATAAAAACACATTTTTTTTCTATATTGTCTTCAAATAACCAATATAGATTGAGACAGAGAGAAAGAATAACATTTAGAGTTTTTCACGGTTGGAATAAAGCACGACATGGAGTGAAAACAGCGCTCTGTTTATTTAAATGTGAAATTGCAATAAAAATATTGTGTCCCTAAAATCCCTGGTAAATATAAGTACAACATTCAGTCTCCTTTTAGCTCTGTTTGATCTCCATCAACTCCTGAGGGAAATATCTCAGGCTGATCTCATACACTGTATATGCAGCTATACGAAAGGTAATGCGCTGTAATTTGTATATATCCCACAAAATCAATTTGTGTGTAATTCACTTAATCGTGAGCCAGGAAATATAAAGAGTGGTGAACGCCGCGTAGGGAGGTCAGGGTAAAAAAATACCAGACTTTTACCCATGAGACTGGCGTTCATGTCCCGTGTGAAACCAGAAGTTATTTGTCACATAACTTTCATACTTAAAGGGACTGTTTGTAACTTTTTACACGTATAAATCTACCGGGTCGGGATCACATGCACGCTTGCATATGCACGCTCGCGTGTGGCCGGATTCTCTGCTCCTCTGCCTGTTCTCACTGTCTCGCTCCACCTCTACACGTGTATGCGCGCTCATTACACACTGCAAATAATACAAAACAATTAGCTAAAAGATGCTAAAAAGCTTAGAAGAGCTGCAGAGTTTGTGGTATAGTAGTATAGATATAGTTTATTACTGTAAGTGTCCCATTTCACATTACATTATTGTTAATATATATATACGAAATTAAAGACTTTTGCATGGTAGGGAACAAAGTGTTGTTTTCCACAGTTTTAATTTAAATGCCTGGTCCAAGTCATCGAATTTCCTTTCCTCTCTACATTCCATGCACAGCAGAGATTTGCATTTTCAAGACATTTTCTGTATTTCATAAAGAGACCAAACATGCTGATCGGGCCTTACCCACAGTATGAGGGCGTGTGCCCAGCTGAATGTGAGTTTTGTATCCTGGGTGTGTTTCTGTGCATCATTGTTTATGCATGTGCATGCTAGCAGTGGTGCATCTGTGTGTGCAGAATATGAACCTGAGAAGAGAAAAGGGTTCCTCCCCCTCACCGCTCTGCTCGGTTCAGATGTGGGCTCTGTGAATTACTGTCCTCACTGCCGCATTTCAGCTCTCAGGCTAGCTCTCTGCTTTGGAAAGCAGGGCCAACGCTGTGCCAATTAGACTGGTAATCTAGCTGACATTTGTGTTCACTGCTCTGGGGCCCGGGCGGCATCAAGAGCTCAATTTGGTGGGTTTGAGGTGTTGGAGAGGGGGAGGGTGATTTACACCTCTATAAATGAGAGCAAAGAAAAAGGAAAAGAAATACCAGCGATGATGAAGCCAGAATTAATAATACTCTCACACTATCACTGTTTGGGCGGAGAAAGGAAGAGAAAAAGGCCACTAATGCTTTCTCTTCTCTGTGCGATTTGTATTGATGACTCGAGAGAAGAAAACAGCAACACAATAGAGAACTGATTTCTTGTTTTCCCCACTTGTCTGTTGTTCAATCACTGCACAGCCAGCTGCATTTTCTGAAATTATTTAGAAGAGTTCTGAGACTGAGACGAAGGGAAGATGAGCAAAAGCTTTGGAATATTCTGACATTTCGGGAAATAATAAAATGTCTCTCCAGGAATTGGATGAGAAGACCAATATCAATTCTGTAATATCATATCTGTTCTGTAGAAAGAAGGATATATTAAGCTTCCATGATGGCGAAAGTTGGTCACTGGGCCCCGGTTTTTGGGCCCATATGGGCATGTATACTTCCTGTGATACAGCTTTTTTTAAACTAGTCACTGTCAACACGTTCTCATCCCAACTCCTCACATATGGCCACTTTGTCACACCCCTTGCCGTCACTTTATTTTTGGCATCAAAACCACTATAGTTACCCTTGGTGTCACTTTAGGTTTAGGCAACAAAACCACTTAGTTAGGTTTAGGAAAAAAACTACATGGTTGGGCTTAAAACTACTACGTTCGTAAAGTGAAAATGACACTGAATGTTGTGAACACAGGAAACGAACAGCGGTCTGCTGGATGAAAGCCTTGTGTTTGTTGGACCCATCCATTGTGTCTTTTCGCTCTTTAAACTAGGTCACCATAGTCATTCCCGGTGCGCTTTCTCTGAGCGTTTACTGTTGCTGCGGATGGGTTTACATTGTAGTTAATTGAAAGACTGGTGCGTCTCATACAGACACTAAAGGGTGCCTTGTGCGGCGGTATCATACGCCAACGGTCGTGAGAAAGCCTTGGTATTTGATGCTGTCATTGCAAAGTGTCTGTGATGTTCAGAAAAATGTATTCATCGTTTTACAGCTGTTCCTGTTGTTATGAATGTGCGTCAGTGTGCAGCAGTGATGCTGCATTAAAGAGGGTGGTCACTACGCCAAAATCACATCACAGCTCAGCCAACCCATTCTCATTCCCAACTCGTCATATACAGACGCTTGGTCACGACCCCTTGGCGTCACTTTTTAAAACTTCAGCAGGCAACAATTCTTTGGCATCATCGGACAAAAATTCCATCAGTAAACCATAACCTTTCAGCATGTTGTAATTCAAGTGTTCTGAGAGAAAACTAGACTTCTGCTCCTCCTCATGGCTCTGTTTTCAGACTTTAAAAAATCTAGCCCGTGACGGGAGACTTTAACCAATCACAGGTCATTTCAGAGAGAGTGTTCCTATTGACTGTGCTCCGGTCATGTGAGCAGCGTTTGGTATTCCCTCAAGATATCTCATCATGGCTGCCAGGTCACAAACTTTCCCATTTTACAGCTAAACCGTGCACTACAAGATGATTCTGAAAACATTTGAGGAGAGAAATAGGCATTAACGTAACAGAATATTGATTCATATTTGATCAGCGCTGCCTAGTTTGTAGTAGTAGTTTGTAGTAGTTTTGTATTCTTTGACCAACAGATTCCTTCTTCATAGAAACTTACAGGTCAACGTTACATCTCGACATCTCCAGTCATCAGAATGTTTGGTTTATTAATTACCGGAGTAACTAATGAAGGCGTAAAAAATCAGCGTCAATGGAATCCATCAACAAATGACAACTGCAGATGGAGCAGATGGACCGGTTTTGATAAAACTTTTCTCAGTGAGGCAAAACTATTTATTAAGCTTGGCATTTACAGTTGAAAAAATTGAAATTCATCTCATTGAAAAAAAAGTCTCTATTGGAAACAAATTAAAATTGTATTGATGGATAGAGGTAACAGGTTTATCAATTGTGCTCGAGTCATTTATTTTTAATAGAGTAAGTTTATCAAATGACGTAACCATATGGCCTACAGCAATTATTTCCTCTTTTCAGATAAATGATGGAATTGTTTTCTAATTGCATTCTGGGAAATATGCAAATTGAATTATTTCACCAACTGGGAATCAAACACATTACATATTTTAATTTCCACCACTTACAGCAAGTACTGCAGATCATTAAATATATAAAAATGTATATTTGTAGATAACTGGTGTGGTGTGTTTTGTTCCATAATTATGTATGGATGTATTCCTAGTTCTGAAAACCTCAATCAATGAGGGGGAAAAAAAAACATTCCCAGATGAACAGAAGAAGAACAAAACATAAGAAATGCTTCTCAGTTTCATCCAAAAGTCAAAGAAGAAACAAAAAGAGGCGAACAGAAGTAAAAAGCGATGAATATTCCAGAGTCAGGAAGCGAAAAGTCATCAAACAGGAGACAAGCATCAGAAACAAGTGACACAAGCGAAAAAAAGGAAATGAAGATCTCCGCTGAAGCAAAGCCACGACGAGGCACTTTGAAACATGACAATGGCCCACACGAGCAATGGCACTGATCAACCTCCAGCAGAGGAAAAGACACCAAATGGATTCACATGTCTCCATCCAAGCCTGGTAATGTATCAGCAGATCTCATGAATAAAATAATAAAGTTCTAGAATGGGATTCTGAGGATCATCCACATCAGAATAAAGAGTGCTGCCCTGCGCTCTGCAAGTTCAAAATACACATAATACCAGATGATGTAGATCATGAGGATAATTAATAATGTCATCTGACGGAATAATCTAAAGTACATGGGGGATAGATTTTATGTGATGATGGAGCTGCCTGCATTCATGAGTAAATCAATTTTAGATGGTCTCTCTTCCTCAGGTGGAAGAACCCCCACAGTATTTTGTAAATTTTAATTTTGTACACAATATGACATTGATGAAATTGCTTTCCATCTTACAGCATTGTAGCTTGTATAATTAGAATAATATACAAGTGTATCAGATGCTCTCTCGGGCCTGAAGATGTGCATCAGTTCCAGATGGAGGACTCCTCCAGACCTCCTCCTGCTACCATCAAGCTGAGGGCTGCTGGTGGTGGTGGTGGTGGGCTGAACACAGCTGAACACGGTAGGCTACAGCAACAACCCACTCCATAACAACTGGCGCAGGAATTCAACACACAAGGAGCTATTGTAGTGAAGGCCAAGAAACTGGAGCACCACATATTACTGTGTTAGCGATCACTAACAATGCTGAATTGAATGCCACACCTTAGCATGCACAGTCAGTAGAAAACATGCCCATTTTTCCCCAAAATTGAAAAAACAATCTTTTCACCTAGCCCTCTCCAATAATTCTAACATTTACCTCATGAGCTGAGCATACACTGTACGATTTTAGCCCGTTTCTGGCCTGAATTTTGAGATGCACAACTCATTTTAGAGTTGGACCAAATTTCAGCTTCAGTGGGCATTTGAATTACACAACAACATTTATCAAATCGTACAGCGTATGCCCGGCTTTAATGTTTCCCGTTGTTGGTGCTACCCCGTCTCCTAGAAATTACGTTTACGTACAACTTATTTACAAAAGTGAATATGTCTTTGCAGGAAACATAACGCTGCTCAGATTCCGTTTTTCATCAACATAATGAGGAAATGGTGTTAGTCAACGTATCTGAAATCTCCAAAACTGATACTGAAATTGATCAATAAAATATTCACTAACAATGTATTTAATTTGGTCTCCTCCCAAATATCCAATGTTGCAATCGAAAATCTGCTCGTAACAACGACTGCATTAATAAATATTTTTTATGCTTATGTTAAAGTAATAATCTCGAAGATTTTCATTGAAATAAATGTCTATTAAATCACCATCTATTGTCGTATGAGGTAAAACAATGAAAGCGCTTGCATCTACAGTACTGCAAACTGGGTCTCAGTGGCGACATTCCCAGAAAAAAATCAAAAGCAGCGCACAGAATGGAAGCTCGATCCAAAAACACAGGGGCAGTTGTGCACATTGCAACAAACACCAGATAAAGACATGTTAAACATGTAAAACATATTCATCCTGTATACCCACACAACACCCACATAACAGAAATAAGCTCAGCCAAAAGCTCACGATGACCATTTTTACCAAAATAAAACGCAGTTCCAACACCAAGCAACTAAATGAGCACACAGCAAAAACAAGCCAAGGGTGCATGCATGTGTAGTGGTGCTAGCGGTTTTGCTACTACATGCTTCATGTTCATTATAAAAGCTGAGACGCCACAGATTCCAACGGTATAAGTCGTATCACTCTACGACCAAAACTCACTGAACGAGCAGCCACAGAAGAGAAAAAAAACTTCACTTTATACAGCCAGAACCATAAATTATGTCTTACCTTTGCTGTTTTGTGATCAAAAGTTGTGTTCGAGGGCATATTAATTCTGCTAATGGCTACTCCAATGTCTCTGGATCATTTCTGAGTTGATTCTGGCCATCTGTATTCATTTGACACGGAGGAGCGTTTGCATCCTGCCTTCCTCCAGCATCGAAGAGCCTATCCTCAGCCGTCCACGTGAAAACATGGTCTATGTCTCCATCTGGTAGATGAATCACGTATCAAGTAAAAACAATTTATTATTTGTCCCAAGTGGGCAATTTGTGCTACAGCAAGCATAAAAACACCTAAAAACATAGTATTGTGATATATATATATATATATTGCGATATATTGCGATTTAATACCTTTTTTCAAATGCAAATTATGCAGTTTGTCAAGATTTGTGTTATCTAATACAGTTTTATATCTTGAGGTCAGAGGTCAAGAGACCCCTTTGAAAATGGCCATGCCAGTTTTTCCTCGCAAAAATTTAGCGTAACTTTTTAGTATTATTTACAAACTAACATGACATGCTTGGTACCAATCAATTCCTCAGGTTTCATAACTAACATAGTTTCATGTGATACCAGGATTTTCACTCTAGCTTTAAAGGTCCCATATTGTAAAAAGTCATGTCTTTTATATTATAAAGCAGGTTTAAGTGATATATAAATACTGTGAAAGTATCAAAAAACTCAATCCATGGAGAAATATACACAGCCCGTATTCACAAACTGTGCGTTTGAAACAAGCCATCAGGATTTCTGTCCATTTGTGATGTCACAAATCTACAATATTTAGACCATTACATAGTTTTAAATGTAAACATACTAAATGTGTCCCAGTTTATTTCCTGTTGCAGTGTATGTGAATGGCATCTGCTGACAGGAAATAAATATGGACCCAAGCTGTTGCCTAGCAACGCAATTCCGTTGAAATTCGCTAAAACGGAGTGTTTCAGACAGAGCGTGACTGCAAGTATATTCAGACAGACAGTATGAGGAAAATAATGTGTTTTTTGAACATTAAAGCATGTAAACATGTTCTAGTAGAAACACAAAATACAAGCATGAACCTGAAGATGAGCATGATATGTCCCCTTTAAGACTTAGCTTGCTACAACCTCTGAAAGACAGAATAGCGGCTGTCGGATTGTTAAGAGGTTAATAGTTTATATAATAAAAGATCAATGCACGATGTCTGTGTATCGATACAATATTGTGATATTACGGTATGGCGATACTATGCTGTATCGATTTTTTCCCTCACCCTTAAAGAATAGTAATCACAGATGAATCATAATATCATATGGACCACATAGCTAGACAAATCATCAGGGATGGGGGGGCTCACATTATTTTTATTGGTTTAGCATAATTCATTAGTCTTATGGTGTTTGACATTGGGTGGACATTCTGTAGGACTGTAGGACTCAGAGCACCGTTTTATGATGGACCTGAGGCTGGTTTCCTGTAATACAACAGCTTTCACACAAGCAACAAAATAGTGAACCTTCAAGGAAAATGGCCTCCGAAATGACTTGTGAATGTATGCATGTATTAAAACAACAGGTATGAGGTACAGTCATCATGTTTGCTTTATATTTGACAGTTTTTTCTTTTAGCTTCACAGTACAGCACATTATCTGATTTCATTTAATACTTTGAATTCAGCTATGAAAATAATGTTACTCTATAAATAACGGATGTTTAAAAAAGAGCTATTACACTCAGGATCTATCAATAATGGGGCCTGCACTTTAGTGCTTTGTCATCACTCAGCGTTTCATGTTTTGACATTTAAAGTTTTCCTTCGCCAGGCTTCATAGGACAGGAGGGACAATCTACTGCTGCAGTCAGCCACAGATGCCCATTCATCTGGCCTTTTGTTTGTCCTAGTGAGAGTCCCCGTCATTGGATCACTGCCTGAGTCATTTGTTACTGTAGCGTTTGCCGTGTGAAACCATGAAGCGTGACGGCCCATCTGGACCGGGCACAAATCAAAGAGCCCATAATACAGCAGACAGATGTTGTCCTCTGTCCGCCCACACCCCCTTTCTGTGCTGATGCTGACAAATATTTGATTCCATTCACACATTCAGCCTGCGATGGCAAGAAATGTTGTTCCAAGACAAGGTTACAAATTACAATGTAATTAGCACATTTCTTACAGTACACTGTGTACATTGTACAAAGTGTGCACACAATGTACACACAATTTCCCTTCAGGGATACAGCATTCACATTTAACTTATGCATAATCCAAACAGCACAGAGGGCTTTCAGGTGAGGCAGTCGTACTGGAGGTCCTCCATTAGTGGTAAACTGTGAGCAGCTGTTTCTACATCTAACAGTACAACTTGGTCACTTAACTTTATTTTATTTAACCTTTATTTAACCAGATGAAATCCACTGCGAAAAGAAATCTCTTTTGTAATTGCGACGAGCTAGTATGAACCCGCTACAACCTCCGAATTCACAAGTTGCATTAATGCGTTAAAGAAATTAGTGCCGTGAGAACAAATTTGCTCCAATGCATTATTATTGGGTGGTGGTAAATAGAAGGCGGTTTTCTTGTGTCACAACTTCTTCTCTCATTTCTGCTGTATGCCCTCTGGCTCAAGTTACAGAGTGAATTTACCAGCCACCTTTCTGTTTCCAGCAAGTGTCAAGACTGTTTGACTGAAGTAAAAACGGAGAAGGCAAACATGGAGATGACACGTTTAAACCAACTGCTATCGCGGCTTTCTGCTTTACATCCATGATGGTGTTTAAACCAGAGCAGCGTGTCGGTTAAAGGTATTTCTTAGCAGAACATGACATTTATGGCTTCTGACTGATAAGGGACAGAGTTGGTCCTTCCAGTTTTTTAAGCCGTGTTCTCTAGAACAGAAACAGCATGTCCCCCCACCTTGGCTGTTGATTGGACGAAATGCTTGCCAAAATATGCCGGATCATGCCCCTTAGGAAACCAAACTAATTGGATTTTGAATGCAAGTTGAGATGAGACCAATTATACCTCATCAGACTACTTGTTACTACTTAGAACATTAATGCACTGTACACTCACAAAGCAGTCTTATTCAGGTAAGCGCAATCAGCAATTTAATTTTGTATGATTTGTGTTTTTTTCATTGCTGTTTTTAGTATTTTATGGTTCTGATTATTATTTGTTCTTCAGGATGTTGTATGCTTCGGTGCTAAATTCATGTTGAGCAAGGCAATTTTCCACCCTATTGGACAATGAAGTTGTATTTTAATCAATTTCAACCCTGGATATTTCATGCTTAAAAGGAAAAGTTCGACAATTTCCCAGTCTGTGTCCTGCTATTTTCAGTCATTGCGCTAAACTACAGTAAGTTAGCCGTCTTCTGGCGGTGACTTCATATGTACCGCAGATACGAGAGTGAAAATCAACCTCCTCATCTAGCTCTCGGCAAGAAAGGCTTTAACCCCTACTGTAACTGTGCACATGCCCCTCACGTGACCTTTTTATCTCATAAACTGTAAAGAGATATAACAAGACATCTGTAATGTGAACATAAATCAGAGAGAATAGAGAGCAGTGCTCTCTGTAATCAGCTTTTTTCTGCTCCATATATGCATGTTCTCTCACCACACTGGAAAAGCCACATGTATACCTGGATCTGATATCAATAACATAATCCCTTCATGTAACCAGAGACTCCATGTACACAGGCTATAAGCTGCTACAGACAGCTTTCCTTAAGCTGATAGACAGTAAACTTCTACAGCACAGGCCCCAGAGGTACTTGATGGCATCTCCTTCAGCCTGAATGGATTTGCTGCTGTTTCTGTATACACGTCAACTTAAAGCCCCTACGGAAGCCGGGAAACCAAGAATAAATAAACTGAAAGCAGCATATAGACTGCCAATTTTTTAATCAGGATTGTCTCATTTTTCCCACCAGAATTATTGGAAAGATGCTGTAATGTTAATTTATGTATGTATTATTAGATTTTAGTCAAAAAAATGTATAAGCAAAGGAATCACGTGTGTCCATGTTTATTAAAAAAAATTTAAAAAAATATTATTATAATTGTAGATTGTGTGGTAATAATCAACCCGACCTCTCAATGACCACGTATACATGCACAAAATGTTCAGATCTTTGCCCTTATTCCGTAAAAGACAAAAATATTCCTACCAAGCTGTTTACATGGCTAATGAAAATATATATTTCCCTAATATTCCCATTTAAATGCAACCTACGCATACTCAGATTAATGTAACGGTGGCGAACACAGCCTCCCTCTTTCATTCATTCAACCACATTCTTGAAAAGGTCGGCGTTACAATATTTGCACACATCCAAAAACCTGTTGATATCCAAGTCTTTCAGAATGTCTAAAAGTAGGAGTGTTTCTCCTTCCAACCAGAAATGTGGGCTTTTCTTTTGAGCATGCATCTCTGCAAACTGTCAGCTAGTTTGTGTTCAACGCACAAAGCTGGCTGTAAACGGGCAAGGGGCCGTGTGTCGCAAACTGCCGTAAAAAAACCAGAGTGAGACGCATATTCTGAAAGTGCTGTATACATGTCCAAAGAATGCTCCTAAAACTTGAATAAAATGTGCATATCCCACATGTCTTAATTAGGGATGTGCATTCCAAGCAAAAATACTATTCGATAATCATTGGGAGCTGGTCGAGGATTTTTTTAAAAATCGCTGCATAATAGTATAATATTAATGTGCATGTAAACCATACTTGCCAACCTTGAGGCCTCAAAAATAGGGAGGATTTCAAAACCAAAGCGGGGGATCTGGAGGTCCTGGTCTGATGACTTTTAAAGAATGAAAATAACAAAATAATAAGTAATCTGCAACAACATTTTTTTTTTTTTCAAATAGGCCTAATTTTAAATAACTTAATTCTCAGGAAGGAAAACTGAATAATTCTCCCTTGTGATGTGAGGCGAGTGAAGCTCAAACCACGCTGTGGTGTCTCGAGCAGCTCTCCTCCGCCGGGAAAAGACATTTGGAGTAGCTCTATTGCCGTGGTGGAAACAGTAGGGCTTATGGCCTAATACATGTTGTACAGTGCCAAAAAACAGGTTGAGATAATGAAAAGAAAAAAATAAAGATGAAAAATAAATGGGGAGAAATGCTGGAGAATTGTGACCCCGGGAGGAAATGGGGAGAGGGGGATGAAAAACGGGAATCTCCCGGGAAAATTGGGAGGGCTGACAAGTATGTATAGTCACTGTAGAGCTCATGCTGTCTGAATAGGGTGTTAGTGTGAGACAAAATGATATAGCCTGTGAGGTTCAAAGGTCCGCTGCGTCCTAACCACATCTCCACCAGGTTTGGAGCCACAACTGCAATTCCATTTGATCCACCTCTGTGATCTGATGAATGTCCTCGCTCACCCACTTCTTTCACGAGGGCAAGAAGGTCATTGATTTCTCCTGCTCTGTTGTTGCTGTTCAGGACCAGACCATAATACACGGGTGCTAATTCTAAGGAAAGCCACACACTTCAGTAAAGCCCCCAGGCTTGAAGGGAATTGGATATTGGATACTATCTCCCTCAGTCCTGGACCACACGGTGACAAATGAAGGCTTTCACTCTGCTGTAACCATAAAGCCAAGTGCTATGTAGCTTCATCAGAGATGTGTAAATCACATCGACTCAAATAATTCTACATTAAAAGGCGTATCTGTAACTATTTCCCCAATAATGAACTGGAGTAAACATTGTTTCTCGGCTGTAGTATCTCTCACCAAATGGCAAATGGTATGGTGTTAATTATTTCTATATCTACCGGAGCATCAGTTTCACAAGTCGAACAATGTTTTACATGCTGGCGCATGTGAGGTTGCAGGAATTGATTAGGAAGTCTAATAAAGAAGAAGAACAGCTGATACAAACAGAAAACAACTTTGTTTCCCAGTGATTTTCTACCAGGAGGTTAATGGTGTACAGCACAGAGTGAAGTAATGACCTCGTCTCGGCTAATTACTTACAGGCCTTCCTAACACTCACCTCATCTGTCAGTGAAGCCTCTACTATTGACTACTATAGAGACACTCAGAGTACTACCACAGATGTACGCACACACACGGTCTGAGCTATACATCTGTCAACATGTGCGTGTGCTTACTTTTCTCTCACCTTCAGGTTATTATTAAACTGTGGTTTGCATAGAGTGCACATAATCACAGCATGTTCATTTCCTCAGATAACATTGTCTCCATGGCAAATCTTTTCTATTAACATCCATCCTTCCATTATCTGTTACCGCTTATCCCATTCAGGGGCATGAAAAAAATCTAGGATATTTTTGGAAAAAAGTATTTTTTTTAGGGCTGTCAATTGATTCAAATATTATATATTATAATCAAGATTAATCGCATGATTGTCCATAGTTAATCGTGATTAATCACAAATGAATTGCACATTTTTTTATCTGTTTAAAATGTACCGTAAAGGGAGATTTGTCAAGTATTTTATACTCTTATAAACATGGGAGTGGGCAAATATGCTGCTTTATGAAAATGTATGTATATATTTATTATTGGAAATCAATTAACAACACAAAACAATGACAGATATTGTCCATAAACCCTCACAGGTACTGCATTTAGCATAAAACAATATGCTCAAATCATAACATGACAAACTGCAGCCCAACAGGCAACAACAGCTGTCAGTGTGTCAGTGTGCTGACTTGACTATGACTTGCCTCAAAACTGCATGTGATTATCATAAAGTGGGCATGTCTGTCAAGGGGAGACTCGTGGGTACCCATAGAACCCATTTACATTCAGATATATTGAGGTCAGAGGTCAAGGGACCCCTTTGAAAATGACCATGCCAGTTTTTCCTCGCAAAAATTGAGCGTAAATTTTGAGCGTTATTTAACCTCCTACGCGACAAGCTAGTGTGACATTGGTTGTTACCAATAGATTCCCTAAGTTTTATAGTTTCATGTGATAACAGTATCTTCGCTCTAGCTTTAAAATTGAGCCCACTACAACCTAAAAATTGCAAGTTGCAATAATGTGTTAAAGAAATGAAAGGTGTTAAAATGAATTTGCATTAACACGTTATTATCACATTAACTTTGACGGCAGGAAATTTCCTTTCAAACAATACTGCTTCATTAAAAACAAACGATAGAACCGTAAAACAGTTGAAACATAGTAAACAAGCATATTAAACATTTGAAAGCCTGTAGACCAGTTTGCTTGCTTATAGACGTGTCTAGATGCCGGATGGTGGAACCGTAATACTAAAGGCTGCTCTCTAACGCAGCACCAAAACATGTCCCATTGAGGCTCATTTGTGGAGGGAAAAATCTTTGATATGATTCTCAGTACTATTATTATTGCCGTTATCATGTTTATTTCTCAGTATTTCCTCAGGCTCTAGGAATAAAGGCTCTAATGACAAATACAGAACATTACAAATTAGATTTTTCACTGCGAGTTAACTTTTGACCTGCTGTGTTAAAAAGTGTTTGAATTATTTGTTTGCTTCAACCAATAACTCCTCATGCGGGCTAAAAATAGTCAAGGCTCTGTCAATCGTCGAGTAATTTCCTACCAACGATTCAGACCATTGTGTATTAATTAACTGTTGTTTACTTTCAAATACAAGCACTCACTAGCACACTGCCAAGGCTTTTCAAGCACTGACAAAATTGTCAGTTCCAGAGAGGGAACATTCCTTGTTTTGCCAAGGCAATTTATTTTGAAAGACTCATTAAAGGATAACATTGTTATTTTCCCTGGCATATTTTTACCAAGCCACCATGGCTCGGCTGTACAACCATAAATCATCATTCCCTTGGAAGCGTGCTTGGAGGAGCGCATGAATTTACAGGGGACAAAAACTGTAATTTATCTGACCAACAAAACTTCAAATAGAGAATGTTTATGTTGTGTTTTTTTTTTTATTATTATTACTATTATTTTACTTGCAGATGGAATAAAGGCTTTTTAAAGGTTCAGAATCAAATGGTATATTGATGTGTTTACAATATGAAAACACTTGTAAAAAAGAAACCTTTATAAAAACAAGCACTCAGACTAATATTATTGAAATTACTTTCAGTTTCCAGCAAAGGAGGTGGTACCTCTTCTTTTATTTTCAGCAGCAATATTGCTTTATGATCAAAATCCCATGCAGTGGCCAACCTCTGAGTCTGAAAAGTGAAGCCAATACTGAAGCGCCTTAAACTTCTATTCTTTCTAACAGCCAGCAGGGGGCGACTCCTCTGGTTGCAAAAAGAAGTCTGATTGTATCGAAGTCTATGAGAAAATGAGCCTACTTCTCACTTGATTTATTACCTCAGTAAACATTGTAAACATGAGTTTATGGTCTCAATCTCTAGTTTCAAGTCTTCTTCAATACAGCATGATGTTCATTTAGTAAATTATGGTCCCATTTAGAGTCAAATAGACCATAAAGCAGGGGATGCTTTAGGGCGGGGCTACCTTGTGATTGACAGGTCACTACCACGGCATTGTCCGGCCTGGGAGTTGTCCGTGTTTTCGCCTTATAACTGTAACCCTTTCACAGTGCATTTTCAGTTCAACATTTTAGTTGTATAAAAATGTCCACGTTCGGTTGTGCGTAGCTCGGAAATTGGTCGAAATCAAATCAAGATCAACAATGTTTTCCTCCGCCTTACCCAATCATGTGCACATTAAGGAACATACAGCTGTGCTCAAGAAATACAACAGCCCCCTTACTCATGATTAAAACTATAAACCAGCATACAAATCACAATTAGCAACATAAGCCACCGTGTTCTGAACAGACACATCACATTACAAACACTAACAAAAGTAAACTTTGCATTTTGGAACATAAAACAGCAAACTTAAACTACTCAGTCCAGCACTCTGCACTAGGCAGGCATGATGGGAAATGTGGGCCGTCCAGAGTACGGTCTAGACCTGCTCTAAATAAAAAGTGTCTTGAGATAACTTCTGTTATGATTTGACGCTATATAAAGATAAATTGAATTGAATTAATACCTACGCATCCATATAAAACCTGCCTGTATTAAATGTAAACACACTGACCGTTGTTTGGTCGTCTCTTTTTCCTCATCTTTCTATACATATTGTGCTACAGTCCACATTAAAGCATCCCTCTACACACTTTAGTCTGGTTTCAGATGGCTCAATCGCTGCCCACATTAGATTTTTCAGCTATTCAAATGGTCTGGTGTCGTGCTCGGTGACGGCTGCTTCCCACGTAGGAAAAACAACCAAGCCAATTAGAGCTACGTAGGCAGGATCAGGAATGGGGACGCCATCTTCCTGTGCCAGAGATATGCCAGCAAAACAGAAAATGCCACAAAAACAAGCTATACAAGGAGGTAAGACGCCTTACGTAAATAATAACTCTTAAATCAACCTATTTCTTGGAGCCTTGCAACCTTCTTGGCTCCTTGCAACCATAACCACACCTTGTCAGAAGCCTCTCAGGGATAAATCTGAACTACTTCAGAACTAATCATTATAAACTTTATGAAACCTAAATGCTTCAAATCTGAGTCACTGTCACTGCCAATGATTAGAGCTCTGCCAGGCAATTTCAGATTGGAAGGACGCCTCAGATGGTATAATTTGATTTTGCTTGGTGGAGCAATCTTTAATTTGTGTTTGGATCGAGAATACCTTCTTCAATTTTCAGAATATTGCTGGAAAATACTAATACAGTAGTTAACCAAGAAGCTGTGTGGTCTAGCCTGGCATTTTTGTAGCTGCCTCGCTTTAAGACACAGGAGACTTCTCTTTATCTCTACACACAGTTCAGAAAACAACAACAGCATGAAGCACAGCACTGACCTCCATAACGGCTCGAGCACGGCATGAGGTGGGCACATCTGCACCTCTGTTCTTGTTACTAAAGGAGACTTTATTTGAGATTTAATATATTCTTGTCAGCAGAGCAGGTGCAGTCTGTTGAAGGGCTGCAAACACACAGCGGCAGACCTCAGATATCTGTCTTGCTCTATTGGATCAGTAACAAACACATATTTTTAGATATCTGAGACACTCTGCTTTCTTTAGGTCTCTTTAAGCAGCTCACAGATGTAACAAAATATGGATGATGGAAGTCAGCCCTAAAGGTATTTTGAAATGTTGAACTGGCTGCCTGCACTTGTCGTCACACTATTTTCAATTCAACAGAACACAATGTAACGCAGATTTGATACTCGTTTCAGTCTCTACAGCTCACCGTCTGCACAATTCTCCACTTCCACGACTGTCACATTGAGTGCTCTCGTCAATGTGAGCGCAGAAATGAATTATCATCTCATCAGACTCTGAAAATACACATTTCAGTTGAAACAGGAGGGTTAATCCTAGTCAGGTCCCAATGTCAAGTGCACTACAGAAGTACCAGAAAGATCAGAATAGCGACTGCAAAACGATTAAGTACACACCATTTGAAAATCTGAATATCAAACTGAATCACAGCTATGACTTCTAATTCTTTAATTGCACTTTCAGTATCACTCTGCGTCTGAGAAAAAAACAAAGAGACATTTAATATTGTCATACAGACATTAAGTTTACATTGTATTCAGGATCAAATGTCTCGTCTAGAAAATAGTAGACTTGCTCATTTGAGTGTTGTATATTTACAGGGACTGTTGCAAAAACATCAGAGTTAGATGTTCACTGAAAAAGAAAAGAAATGCCACCACATAGGCATGGGACTAAGTTTCATTTGATTTTGTTTAACTTTCTCTGTATATTGCATATTCTTTTTATTCTTAATAATGTGAACCTTTGCACACACACACATATAGTGTATACGTATATAGATATATGGTATATACAGTATATATTTTAGCACGATAAGGAGCTTCAGAGCAGAGGAGTGTTGACTCCACACACACCTCCCTCCATCACCTGTTGTTAGATCAGGAGGAGGACGAGGGAGACATGAAAAGGAAATTTTGCCGATTGTCAACCAACTCTGTGTCACTGCAGCGCGGGCAGGACATGCAGATGAACAGCGCCCCCCCGGCCTCCCTCCATGCCGCCAGCGCCCGAGACTCCCTTGCTTGTGTCGTACTGTTTCCCATCGATATGCGTTTGAACTTCAATGGTTTCAGCTGTAAGTGAGGTCTTCCACGCTGTT
The DNA here is from genome assembly GCA_916701665.1 of Sebastiscus tertius. NCBI lineage: Eukaryota > Metazoa > Chordata > Actinopteri > Perciformes > Sebastidae > Sebastiscus > Sebastiscus tertius. The sequence goes on from CAKAOH010043209.1 coordinate 20,468, forward strand.
TAATCCATATCCGACATCACTTCTCTTGCGTTCTTGGCTTTGGAAAAGCGAAAACTAAATAGTTTTAGGGAGGGGCTTAGTGGAGGGTCAATTATCCAATGAGGTTACAGATGTGCCTACAGGAAGCTCCACCTCCATCAGAGGCATTTCAAAATAAGGTTCACAACAAAATGTTATAAAAAATAAATACAACCACACAGTCACAGATTTTGGTCAGAAAAACAAGGAAAACACCTAAAGAAGTTAACAATAAAGAAATATTGAATAGAAAGAAACTGACGCTGTGCAAAGAAACAAATAACAAACAATAAAAAACAATAAATAATTAAATTTTAAACTTTTAAGTTCAAATAAAAGCTTCTGGATGACATTGACCATGGTTCAATAAAACACTTTTCCAACCAAGCTTCTTACTGAAGTGAACTGAAAAGTTGCTCTTAAATCAAAGTAAACAACAGTAAAACAACAGAACAATTTTGACTGTTTATGCAGGGCAACAGTAGTATGACCTTTTCATGGTCAGACCCCAAAAAATAGGAGGTGACCAAGCTCATCTTTCACTAAGTAAATGTTATACAGTGATTTCCATTTGTAGCTAATTATACTGCACTACTCCTACACAATATAAACACCCCCGCTGTCAATTCACAGAAATTAGAAGACAAATCACCCGTGCTTTTACACTGTTCAGTTTTATTTGAGTATTCCTATTTACTACTTTATACCCACTTTCTCTCAATCTACTCTGTCTACTTCTACTTCTGTTCGTTATTTCTTACATGTTGTCTCCAGAAACCCCAAGAAAAGTGCATATTGCATTCAGGTGTAGGCTATTGTTTCCTTACTTAAATGCAACTGTTGTGTCGTTTTGTTCTCAGGCTTTTTATCCTTTTTTTTTTATGCTAGACTTCTCAGGTCCAAAAGGAAAATCTTAATGCGACAGCACATGATAATCATTGACAAAAGTGTGTTTCAAACTTTGCAGCAACAGTTTGGGGAAGGTCCTTCCTTGACTGAGGACATGGTTTTCAGAGTTTAGTGTGGAAGAACTTGACTGGCCTGCATAGAGCCCCGATCTCAACCCCAGCCAACACCTTTTGGATGAGCTGGAACGCCGACTGCAAGCCAGGCCTTATCGCCCAACATCAGAGCCAGACCTCGTGACCTGTGGATAAAATCCCTGCAGCCAGATTTCAAAATCCTTTGTAAAAACGTTCCCAGGGGAGTGGAGACTGTTATAGTGGCAAAACGTGGGTGGCGGAGACAAAAAGATGGGTTCAAACAGGTGAGGATCTGGGTGGCAGACAGAGCAGCCTTCCACCGTTTCAGAGCGCAGCCACCCTGAAATACATTAGCTCCTTTATAAAAGGCTATCGATAATGGTCTTTGCTCTTTGCTTTGATTTTGCCTTTATCTTCAAAAGTGAGATCGACCCTTTTATCATTGTATCCAAATATCAGGAAAGGCTTTTACCCCATAGCAGGATAAACACAGCTTAGGTTATCATACCTGCAGGGCTACATGTTAGATAACGTGATCATAAAGTAGATTATAGGGAAGCTGGAGGCTGCCATGAGAAGTAGTCAACATTAGAAAAAATACCACATATTTATATAAATAAGAATTTGAATAAGTCACTCATGATGATGTTGAAAAGGAGTCACTGTTGAAAAGGTAGAAACCTCAGGAGTCATCCAAGATATTTTTATTCATTTATTTTTGGATTTCTTTTAATGGACAAGAAAAGAAGAAAGGGGGAAAAGGAAAACAAAAAAACAAAACAATAAATAAATAAGTAATTTAATAAAATTTAAATAATAATACAATATTTTTTAAAAAATACTAGAAAAATCAACTAGAAGAGATAGACATACTGAGGGGATAAAGCATGCAGTATATTATTCTCTTGTAAAATGTTGCTGTGCACTCAGTCTTTCAGAGGTTTACTTTTGAATAGTTCTAGAGCCATATAGAAGCCGACCAGGTCCAGTGACCACCCGAGACGAGAGAGGCAGAGGACGCGACAACCCCCCCCCCCAAAGCCCAATCCCAGAGACACCCACAGGGACCTGGTCCAATCCCTACAGATGCCCTCAGAGCCAGGCTCCAGAGGAATAATCATGAACATGAAATTAAATAGTCTTATGGTGGTCCAATCGCTAATTGTTGGTGTGAACACATTTCTTTTAAAGCAAATAAAGCAGAGATCAAAGACTGGTGCTCTTTAAATGAGTAAGTTGCATTGTTTTTACTTCTCAGTTTCTCGTGTTTATGCAGTGAAAATGTAATTATGTATTATGTGGGAAGGGAGTCATTGGCACAGAGTTATCACCCAACTCTGCAGCTCTGTGCAGCTTTTTGGCCTCTTTTAGCTTTTAGCTCACATTACAGACTAACTGGTGAAGAAAGTGGAACATTTAGCTGCTGCTGTTGTATGTCTTTTGTTCCATATAACCGCCACATCTTTTTTTAATCAGTATACAGTCTATGCACTGGATGAGTTTGTTCTACCTGATTGGAATGTCTTGCAACTAGAGAACGTGCAGTACGACCTTTTCCTGTGTTTAATAATTTAGTTATTTTCAGTTGTCTGGTAACTTTATTGGTGTACTGGAGATTCAAAACGTTCTCATCCCAACTCATCACATTCTTTGTTGCACCTCTTGGCATCACAACCACTATAATTAACCTTGGCGTCACTTTAGGTTTAGGCAAAAAAAACACTATAGTTAGGTTTAGGACAGAACTACATGATTGGGCTTAAAATTACTACGTTTGTACAATGAAAATTATAGTAACAGTTGTGAACATGGGTACAGCTGATTTTAATGTGATGCACGGGACACGAACAGCGGCCTCTGGGATGAAAGCCTTGTGTTGGTTGGAACCATCCACCTCCCCTACCGCCCGCCTGTTGTGTCTCTTTCGCTCTTTAAACTACATCACCACACTCCCGGCGCACTTTCTTGGAGTGTTTACTGTTGCCACAGATGGGTTTGCATTATAGTTAATGGAACGCCCGGTGCGTTTCATACAGGCGCTAAACGGTGCTGTGTATGGTGGTACCAAACACCGACGGCTGTGACAGAGCCTCGGTATTTGGCGCTCTGGGAATGAGAACCGGCTGGTTTGCAAAGACATGTAACCTAACTGACTGAAAGCAGCAGCTATGATGTGAACAAGTTACTAGCTGATCCTTGTAAAATGTATTTGCAGGTAGTTCCTGATGAACGCGCAAATATTTTTAGTAAGAACAACAAAGCATTGTAATGTCAGTCACTTTGTGGGAAACTTTTCATACATTTTTTGGAGGGTTGAGACTGAGACAACAACAGGAAATCATTTTTTTGTGACTGACATGTGAGTGAGAGAGAGAAAATATAGTGCTGTGAGATGCACAGCAATAATCCCAAACTCATCATGCAGTGTGTTTCTATAGGCCGAACTGTCATTTCCATCTGATGTACAGTATATCAGTCTAAACGTAAATACCATGATTATGAAAGAAAAGATGGGTGTGCACTGTATGTGGTGAGTTTTTACAAAATATGCCTGCTGTTCTGTGGTGTTACAAACCTAACAGTTAGACTGACTGTGTGTCATCATCGCTGATTGTTTGCAACTCAAACAGCCAAACAAAAGAAAGATAGGGGAAGAAATGTTTGTGTGCATGTCACTGAAACTGACAATGGTGCAAATTAAAGCAAAATGTTTCCAGAGTGTCTCTTGTGAATGATGCCCTCAAGTCAAGGAGAAACAATTAACACACCACTGGCTTTCAAATGTGTTTAGACAGGAAAGCATTCTCTAATTCATTGCTATTTAATCACGGAGCTCATATGCTTTAGGGGCAGAAAGTCAAATAAATACGCAAATAAATAAAAGAGTGCATAGATGAACAGCACTCTATTATCTGCGACAGTGGTTGGGGATGGATAAGAGGCCTCTTGAACCCGAGTACTCCCAGTACAGGGGGCGGTTTAACATCCACCAGATAAAGACATGTTTAACATCTAGCAACATATTCATCTTGCACACATAACGGGTAGAAGCTCGGATAAAAGCTCATGATAACCACCGAAACGAAACTCAATTCCAACACCAAAAGCAACTAAATGAGCACACAGCAAAAACATGCTAATGATGCATGAACACAGTGGTGCTAGTGATTCCAACAGTTTAAGTTCTACCACTCTAGGACCAAAACGCACTGAACTAGCAGCCAAAGATGACAAAAAAAATAATTTTCTTTACCAACTTTATATAGCCATAACCATAAATGATGTCTTACCTTTTCTGTTTTGTGAACAAAATTTGTGTTCAAAGGCATTGAGTTGATTCCGGCTATTTCGATTCATTTGCGTGGCATTTTGCCCTCTGCCTTCCTCCAGCATCGAACAGCCTATCCTCAGCCTTCCTTTTGAAAACTTCGTCAAGTGGTGGGTCTGTATAAATCACACAAATTGAAAAAGATATATGACATTAAGTGATCAGTTCCATGCAATCACTCATTTTAACCATCTTAATTATCAAACTGAAATTCTCATTGGCTCTGAACAAAGTTAGATCATATTTAAATCCAAATAATGCCTCAGATTAACACTGGAATTAGTCATAAATATAATGAAACAAACACATGGCATTATCAAACTGATATACCTTGAAGAATAACTCACTTTAGACACGCTTGACAAGCGTAAGCGAACACAGGTCTGGTTGGTTGCAGAGCAAACAAAGCAGTTATTCTCCTTATTTGAAGATTCCGCCATAACATGCCTCTACTAAATCTCCAACTTTGCTCTGCTTCATTTTATTAGCATCAGTATCAGTGGGCACAGGTAATGTTCAGATGTTGTGATGTGGTTTGCTAGAGGTTTTGGGCTCCAACTGCATCATTAAAGGGATATTCACTCTAAAAGTGTACAATTCTGTAATTAAATCTTTCATTTATGATGTGTTCCATCCTCATTCACATACCCAATAACATATATATATGTTTACACCTGTGCAGAAATCTCACAAGTGTTACCTTTACTATGATAGCAAGATTATTCTAATAGACTTTATAGTTGCAGAGATACACTCTATTCATTTTGGGAATATCATATTCGAGCAGTGGCATGAGTCAGAGGCCTATAGGTTCAATAAGGTTAAGTTGGGTTTTGACAATAAGACCAAATTAAATACTTTAGCTTTTCAGCAGTAATGAAATCATTTTAGCAGAGTTCACAATGAGGAGCAGGAAAAACAGCTACCCTCTAACATGTCATTATGTTGGTTTCAAAGGTATTCTTAGTTGTCATTGTAACACAGAATGGGTGATTTAAAAGCCTATAAGCATATTTTGCAGGTGTAGCCGTAAAGTTTTCTGCTCCTCAAGGTCACTCACTATCTCATCAGCTGATGAAAGCTGATGAGATAAATCATGAAGGATTTTCCTGTCAGCTGAATATAGGCAGGAAACTGTGAGCTGGGTCTTGTGTCTTCAAGCCTGGGGCCAGGCAACTTTTAACTGATGGTGAAGTAAACAAACAGGCTGTCGGCGAGACTGCCGCGGTCAGAATGATAAATGTCTGAATGTCACCACCTGCAAAAAGGAGACAAAGTGTTCTTGAGAACATCAAACTTTATTTTTCTCCCTCCCGTAGAGATCTTTGATCTTACATTAGCAGGTTGAGAAGAGAAGGACAGCGCTGACAATACAGATGGCAGCACTTTTCCTCAACAAAACTTTCAGGTCTAAGTGCTTTCAACAGATGGTAAATGACGCTATAGTTTAAAACAAAGAGAATTTCCCCTCTGGTTTGTAATAATTGTAAGGGTTTTTTTATCTTCTGGATCTTGTGTGAATATCCCCTCGGAAAGTAAAGTTAAAATACCACTGAATCTGATGATTTTAGTCCCATGTTAATCTGGGTAAATTGCATCATTTAGGTAAATAACGGAACTTTGTTCAATTTCTGTAATTTAGAAATTTCAGCTTTTTTGTCTTTTAGGAAAAAAAATCTAACTTTAATTGCTCATCCTCTGGGTAGACCGTCAAACAGCTGCAGCTGAAGTAGAAGGAGCTGGAGGCATTTTGGGGTGTAAATTCAGGACTCATCGAGGTACTTAGAATGAATAGTCTTTTGGAGAATAAGCTAAAATCAATCACAGGTAGAAAATTTCAACAAATAATGAGATGGATAATATACCCGAAATTGCACACTTACCTCTTTAAAAGAATAGTCTCTTTGCTCCTGTTGGGGATCTCTGAAACAAAGGATCATCAGGGAGGAGAAGACCAAAGATAATGAGGTAAATGTTAGTTTTTTTCAGCTTGATGTTGGACTTTTGACGTATCAAAAGAAATCTGATTGATTCTCTCTTTGCTGTGAACTATTATTTTACACAGGCAGATGTGCCACAGTGGTAAAAGAGTCTAGAGACTTGTATTTCAACCAAAGACTACACAAGATGACTTCACTAATCAGCTCTTCTAATCTGGCTGAGGGGAGAAATCTGTTTACATTTCCCGATATTATGCAGCTTACTTTAAAGATTCAGACTGATTCAGACATTATCTTTAAAAAGAATGAGATATTTTTAGCCATGTTAGCGGCTATGAATATTAGGGTCAGTCTGTCGGCCCACCGCTTTGAGTCCAAACTGAAATATCTCAAAAGCTACCGGATGGATTGCCATTACATTTTGGGTATTCATAGTTCCCGGAGGATGACACCTATTGGCAATCCTCCGACATTTCATCTACCTCCATCATCAGGTCAAAATGTCAAGTTTGCCCAATACTTTTGTGTATGACCAGATTCCTGCAGAACTAATGGCATTGCCATGATCCTCAGCTGTTCTTTGTGTTTAGTGCTAATTAGCAAATGTTAGCATGCTGTAGGGAATGGGAATCACTGAGCATTCTGGGGTGCACCGCCATTTTTGGAGAGTAGTGTACAGAGCTACGGTAGACTGTCATTATCTGTCACCGGTCTATTCATTTGTCATCTGTCAATCGTTCATCATCAGAAATGTATAAAGTACGTGCAAAAGACAAATACCCACACAGTATAAAGAGAAGCTGACAGAGGCAAAGTGGCCATATATTTTGAAATTGAAGTTAGTTAATGATATCAATCCTTACGAATTAGGAGGACCTTGACAGTTTGTCACCCATTACGGCCACTGATGTGTTTTGGTGTTAGTGAACACCTGTCAGCGGTTCAAAATGTGTTAATCTTTGGAGGCTGATGTCAAGTTTACAAACAGGTAGGTATATGACATTAAGATCTACAAGCCAAATACCAACTAAACAATCATCCGGAAAAAGATAAGCTAGCTAATGTTATGCTAACGGAATACTAAGAAAACGTCCGTTATATCTGTATAATCTACCGGTATCTTGCAAAATGAAACCCATAATGTTAGCCTACCTTTTTGTCTGACTGTTACTATATATTCTACAATTCGGCTTTTGAATCGGCTTTATTCACTGTGCAGTGTTTTGTGTTCTTTTTACACTTGCAGTAAACAGCCAGCGGATGGCACTCTTAACCATTATCCTTCAAAAATGGTGTTGGTGACGTCACATTCCCATTCCCTATCAAGCTAAACTTGGATGGTGAACCTGGTAAATATACTATACTATACTATTTACCAGATAACATTAACATATTAGTATTTACCTCAAACCACCTCTGTGCCTGAGTAGGCCTACAGCTTCAGAGTCGCTAGCATTGCTGTGTCTTGTTTTAAATGATGAACAATCAAATGTGTTTTTAGAATTATTTTCATCCCAAAAAATCTATTAATATATTGAATTGTATGACCTCATTATCTGTAGAATTTATGTATTTTACAAATCAATTGCATTCACTTTATTTTCCTGTCTTTTCAAAACAAATCAATAAGGCTCGAGGCACTGAATTCAATAAATCTGCTTTCTGCTTCCCGGCATTGTTAAGGGACTTCTACTTGTGTACATGACATACTACTAACCGGTGTGTTCCATGCAAATTAATTTAAATTGCAAATTAGTTTGACATGAAATATGCAATATGCTTGTCTGCCACAGTTCAGCAGCACATGGTACGTACGAAACAAACAACGTGCCTGCAGGGTTCAGATCATCTTTCCTTTCAATCTCCTCCTCTTTGATCATGATTTCCCTGTAAACAACAAACAGCAGTAACGTTTCCACACAGCCGTGATGCTTTCAGTTACATAAAAGTTGTCAGTCAACGTCAGAGAGGGGACTTATTGTCCTTACCTAATTTCCTCGTCGTTATTGTTTAGAGCTCCACTTGACTAAAAGACAGTGACAACAAAGAAAACAATAACATTTATTTATTGATTCATAAGTTATACATTTCATGATATAATAGCGATATATTATTATTGGCAAAGATACTATAATCCAATTGCATTTCTATACATAAATACAAAATCTGAGGTAGGGCCTCAAAGATTGATGACATTGAAAATAAATAAATGCATTTCACATATATGATATATATTTCCTTTTTTTTTTTTTTTTTACATCTCACACCAATTTTTAAAACATATTTATTATATATCTACTCTCTATTTTCAAATCAAAAGGATGTTGTGGGCTGTTGGAGGCACATATCTATATCCATAGGCAGCAGTACCTCACATAGAACACACATAAATATATGACATTACTCAAGTAATTAGAAATTTAACCTATGCATTCATAGGTCGGACAATAAAGTGCCAAAAAGACACAACAGACATAACAATAGGAATACTGGTACCATATGAGACAGACGATAAGCTATTCTGTGGTGTTATTTTTGAAATACATACAATATTCTACCGTTAGAGGACATCTATAAGGCCAATGGTTACCTGAAGATGTTTTGTAACGTATTGGCAAACATCGAGGAACACTACATGGGATATGAATGGCAGTATCTCAACCTCCTATACGCAGATGACACATTCCTTTTTTCTTCTAAAGTTTGTTTTCTGTTTTCACTACAACCTTAAATAAAGTACTCTTTCTTTGGTTACCTATACTGCCCAAAGTTGACTTGCAGGCAAAGCAAACTGACAGTTATTTTTCCATATATTTTTTTCTTCTTCCTCCTCTATAAGAAGGACAACCCTCTTGTGTCTTAACATTATGTAGAACAAAAAGCTCCCTAACGTAAACATGCACGGACTTATAATATTGAGAGAGAAAGGAGGAGGATTACTATACATGGACATTGGGTTACAGCAACACAAACTGCACATGCAAGCTCTTCAGTGTTATATTTTATGAAGCAATGTGTTTTTAACTGAACCCTAAGCTGTTTTTTTGGAGCCCAGTTGAAATTGAAACACAGGGACACAAAACACAGAACTTATAGCTATTTAGCTGCGGCCCTAAAGGAAATCATTAAACTCTATCTCAGGGCATAAAGGGCTTTTATCATTCAAAGAGCATACTGTCCACTACATCCAACACAATTTAAAATGCCAGTCTGCTCCTTTCGGTCCCTGCTCTCAAGTGAATGGTTGCCATAGGGTTGATTTTTTTTTTAGAGCATATCAGAGTTAACAGTTTTACCCAGCTCAAGTCCACAATTGGTGGCTTAAAAATCCTCATGTCCACCAGAAAAGAGACAGGGGAGCATCAGGCCGAGGCATCCAAGCAAAAGAAATCCTGTAAATCTCCTCTGGTTCTTTCAGCGATCTACTCTGAGACTGACCATGCAAACATCTGATTGACAGTTAAGTGGAGTTCAGTAAAAACTAATACAGAGACACACACGCGCAAGCATACACAGACATACATTATTATCACGTTTGAACGAATAGAGCTAAACGCACTAACAAAAGCAACACTGTGGAGCAAGCGAACTATTTAACAACAGGGCTTTTGTGCTCTTTAATTGATTATGCTTTGTTTACAACCTCTTAAATCATACCTGTGCTATTTTCATGTCAACATCATGAAAAGACATGGCTTAGAGAAATGGTTAAGGAGACCCTTAAACCTCCGAGCAGCTGTAATTGCACCTATACCTGCAATTTCCATTTAAACCACTCAATAAGTAAATGCCTGCAGTGTTAAAAGCATAATAAAGCCAATCAGGACTTTGTGTCAACATGAAACTGCCTATCCAACTGGTCAAAGTGTGGAAAGGACTAATTGCTTCTGAGTGGCTACATGGTGTTACTGTGTAGGTAATTGGTTGGCAGCCCACAAAGTAAGAGTTGGCTGCCTGTCATGTCACATTTAAAGAGGTTGCAAAGCCAGTTGTATGCCCGCTGGGCTGCACCGGGCTGTTCCTTCAGGCTGCTGTGGTTTTTACATCTGGAGATGGCTTTTACGTCCCCGCAGAAACACTATTACAGTCGCTCATTTGTGCTGATGATGTCTTGACAGCACGACTTAAAGGGACAAACGTTCCAAACAACCTGGCCTCATGGGAAGGAGTAAAAATAGCACTACATTTTAAGGACATTCCGCGTGTCAAGATAACACATTTTAGGCTTTTTGCGTGTCATTTCATGCCATGTTGTCGCGGTAATGTTTAGGCAACAAAACCACTTAGTTAGGTTTAGGAAAAACATCATGGTTGGGCTTAAAATAAGTATACATATAACAGTATAACATACACAAACGTAACTTCAAAATAACTCAACAACACTTTGGGACATGAACACCGGTCTCCTGGTTTAAAGTCCTGTGTTTGGTGGTTTTATGCTACGTCACTAGCTCTGAGCGTAGCATGTTCACACAGATGCGTTTACATTGCAGTCAGTACAGACTACACGATGCACACGTGACACGCCAAAAGCAACAAAGGCATTGTTATTGCACGCGGAATGACTTTCAAATTACCGTGTCATTCATACGCCATTTGGTGAGACCAGGCTGGTTCTAAATTACCGTAATTTGGCTGATTCGGATGGACCATGCTGTCAGAAAGGTGACCGGAAAGTCGCTGAAAGCCTTTAATTATCTGCATATGTAAATAAAACTGGCTCAAGTGCCAATTAAACATCAAGTTGATTACAAAGCGTTCAAAATTCGATTTTCTTTGCAAGAGACTTGATTTAGCACTGCACACAGTTGGTCGAAACAGGTTAAGTCGCTCGTATGTCCTGTATAATCATCGCAAGGCGCGTTTGAGCAACAACAAGCAAAAAGCGAAGTGGTGCTGCACGTCAGGAAGTATAGTATTTTGATTCCTTTGCAAACACACACACTTCCACACTGCTTCCAGTACAGTTTAGCATTAGGATGGCTCTACTCTCTGTTTCCTATGCACTGAATGCTACTATTCCTGCGACTACCGGAGTAGTCCTGTGGAATCGAGTATATACCTGAGACCCTGTTTTTCACGAGGACACACAGAGAAGCAAGAGGCATAAGTCTGAAATGGCGAAGAGGTCTCCGGAGGTCTACCACAAACAACAAGAGACAAAGTACACTTCCAGGGAAGAAGGAGGCCATTTTCTAGTCTAATCTTCATCTACTCACACATAGCAGCTGCTCCTAACATTGTGAGGACGCGACAACACACACACACACACTTACTATTTGATTTTTTTTAAGAAGTGTACACTTTGTACAAGATATTATACAGCTAGCAAGAGAAACATGGGGTTCAGAGAGACATGAACACACACACTCACACTCTCAATCTCTGTCTTGCTAGCTCTCTCCTCTGATGGAGGCTATACATATATGACTTTATATGTATGTATATATTTATATATTTTATACTCTACTGATGTGATGCACATTGTGAAGATGGTTTTCACAGATGGCTTGACAAGCTCACAACACATACAGAGATAAATACGCCGTCTAAAATATATGCACTATCGGGTCTTAAAAAGGTTAAATGGCCACGTTACTAAAGGATGGATAGACGACTCTAGTGGTTTCCTACATTAGGAATGTGTCCTTTACATTCTAGGATAATACAATAGAGGAGAATACGAGGAGGAATACGACTTAATAAATAGACAAAGAGAGAGCGTATCACAAACGGTCCCTCGGATTCAGAGAGGAAAAATAAACCCAAGCTTCTATCACACTGCAGAGTCATCCGGGCCAAAGTGTATCTCCTTAAAAGTGGTAATCGGGATGCGTTCACTACTCTACTGGGACGTAGGAGGCACAAATTGCAGATCTTGTAATCTATTTTTGACAAAGCAAGAGCGACTGAGCAGTAGCTAGTGTGAATATACATATATACTGCTGGATAGGAACAAAATGTGATGCCAGTGCTTCTTTTTTTTTTGTCTTTTTTTTTTTTCCCGAGGCAGTTGATATTATTTGTATTACCGTTGGAAATTTTATACACAGATGGAACAAAACACCCCGCCGAGCTCGTTGAACCGCTGCTTCTCTGTCGCTCAATTTTCTTTTTGTTTTCCCATGTCTGCTCGCACCGAGATTATTCATTATTTCTACACACAAATATGAGGGCACGCGCACACACTAACACACATACATACACGACTCCATAGGGAGCAGCTATGGTGAGTCTAATATTGCAAGTGCAGTCTGAGTTGTGTCATTTTATGACACAATTTTCTCTTGGAATAAAGATCCCTGGGAAGGGTTCAGAAGTAATCAGTGGTTGTTGTGTGTGTGTGGGGAAGGGAGGGTGGGGGGGGGGGCAATGATTAGCCCATTAACCGAGTATGAAGCAGCAGCAGCGGAGGAGTAAGACTCCACCTGGGCAGCCACTCCTCCACGAGAGAAGAGAGGAAGTGGTGAAGAAGAGAGGAAAGAGCCTGTTTCCACTTCCACGATACAGGGAGGAAGACAGGGAGCAAGTAAAGGAAGTACGGACGGGAGAAAGAGAGAGAGAGGAGGAGGAGAAGAAGAGGTGGAGGTGGCCCTCCTCCCCGGTGGTGTCCCCTGCAGGGGATGGAGGTGGTGCGGTGCTGCCCGGGGCGGCTGCTACTGGTAGGTGCCGAGCTGGAAGTCCTTGGGGGGCAGTTTGAGGCCCAGGGAGTTGGTTCCCAGAGGGTCGGTCATGTTCTTGTAGCGTTCTCCGCGGTGCTTCATCAGGAACGGACCCCAGTCGGGCTGAGGGGAGCAGACCAGCTTCAGGCGCTGCGAGAGGAGAGGCAACACACAGATGGGTTTATACAGGAAGAGCAGGTACATGGAGTCAGATCTGTAGTGGGGGGTAGAATTGTTTAGCAGTAGCTTGCTTGTTAAAGCTGGTGGAGACAGTTTATTTTGGCATTACCAGACCGAGGAGCTCTTTCTCCGACAGACTGATTCAGCTTCGCCGTCACAAAGACAGATACAGGAAATCCTTCCTGCCCAAAGCAATAACCCTCTACAACAGCTCACCTCTGTCTAACAGAGAACTCTCAGCTTAAGAGTTTCTGTCTCGACCACACATTCTGTTTTAGTCCTGCAATAATCCTACACATGTTGAATTTTGCACATCTACATTTACACATTTACTACCTCATTTATTTTGTATTGTAACTTGCAAACTTTGCTAATGTAGATAGTAGCTTATTCTATGTTTATATTTTAGATTTATAATAATTTCACAAATTGGGATCAATAAAGTACATCTGTCTATCTATCTATCTATCTATCTATTTTTTATTGGGCAAAAATTTCATGGTCTCGCATTTGTATAGCGCCTTTCTAGTCTTCCGACCAGCTGTAAACCGCCCTTTGAGATGACATACTGCATTTCAGAGATGAAGAGAAAATGTTATGCTAATAGTTTAGCCCTCTGCTAACCGTAGCCGTCATGGCTGTGCCGCAGTGCTGAGCTCACGAAGAAGGCTAAAAACTATTTGCGACATTTTCTCTTCATCTCTGAAACACTTCACCGTTATTGTCCGACTCTCTTTGATAAGTCCGTCTTCCTTTTTTTGGGTTGCTTTGCAGTGTAGGCAGCTGTTGCCAACGCTGGAAGAGCAATTTTTTTCCACAGAATATTCCGACATTGAATCAGGCTGTCACCTGTCAGGAACTTGTATCTGCATTTGTAGAACAGCCAATAGGAGCACCCTCTCTCTGACATGACCTGTGATTGGCCAAAGTCTCCCGTCACAGGCTAGATTTTTTTTAAGCCTGTAAACAGAGCCATGAGGAGGAGCAGAAGTCTCTCAGACCACTTGAATTACAACATGCTTATTTATGGAATTTTTGCCCAATGACGCCAAAACTATACTGCCTACCCCAGCTTTAAAGGTGCAGTGTGTAGGATTTATAGCATGTTTTCATTGAAGGTTACTACTCTTGTGACCCTGAGATGACGTAGACTGAAGATTGATTGGATACCTTTTCTAAAAATCAATAAAAACCTCAAACATGTGGGGTGTTTGAAGTTGTCCTGCAGCAGCATCATTCAACATCACCCTAATGTGTGAGAAAAAAAGCTATGATGATTATGCATTAATTACAGTCAAAGAATGAAAAGAGATCAACGTGTAAGGTTGAAGGATGGTCTGTGATTGAGGCTGAGGGAACAGAGACGTTAGGAGAGAGAGCCACGATCATCATCATCATCATCCATTAATCTGAGTATTTAAAAGGGACCTGCCGGACTCCCAGTGAAATGGCCAAATTAATACTCAGCCAGCAGCCCGTCTCTCCCTGCTAATGAGCGAAGGATGAGACTATTGATTTCTCCGACAGTGTGTGTGTGTGTGTGTGTGTGTGTGTGTGTGTGTGTGTGTGTGTGTGTGTGTGTGTGTGTGTATGAGCGTGTGTGAGAAGCAGACCAAAACAAAACATACGTGACAATGTCTGGTCACGGCTTTGACTCAATTATTACCTCGCTGAAGGTGCCGGGGGCGAGGTGCATCTTAATGCCGAACATGATGGGGATCCAGATGACGGAGCAGATAACCATGAGCCAGCCCATAACCATGGACCAGGTGGGGTAGGTGTAGTCCTCGTACGTCATCCCCTTCCACTGATACAGACTCAGTCCCAGGATGCCCTGCACAGATCAGCGGAATCCAGGAAATGAGATGCCTTCTCTGTTACTGCCGCAGTGTCCCTGAGCAGCATCACTTAAGCTTCTGCTCCAGTGATGCTGCTCAGTGGCCACAGTGGTTGTACTGGTCAGCTCCACAGGTATAAAAAAAAACAAAAAACTGCCAAATGTAATGGTGTTTGCTGATTTTCACAAAAAAATATACCCACATTTTTCAATTTCATTTATCACTTGCAAAATGTGTTTCCTGCTGCAAGAAGACACACGTTAATGATGTGGTGTGCGAGGCTATGTCTCTGTAAGTTTGCAACAACCTGCAAATGCATGATTTTAAAGTTAGCTATTTTTACATGTGAAAAAAAAGATTTTGAAAGAAATAATAATAAGTAATAAAATTACTTTGAAAATGTTTTTCAGCCAGTTGAACAGTTTCATTTAATTTTAAAGTTTTGTGTCTGAAGGTCACTGTCAAGCTGCAGAGAATAACCAAGATGACCTCCAGGTCTAGAATCCCACCTTCACACAGTATATCGCTTTTTATTAATTAACAGACTGGTTTTCCTAATTGGAGCACAACTTCTGCAAGTTGTGTTGCAATTTAACTTCTACTACTCTACTATGCACTGGGATCACAGTAAAATCTGACAGAGTTCAACACATAGACAGTATATAAGAAATGAACGTAGTCAACGTGACGTCACCCATTAGTTTGTGAGCTGCCACTTTGAAGCCTTGAGTTCGGCATTTTTGGCCGTCACCATCTTGGTTTTTTGCAACCAGAAGTAACACAAGAGGGTGGAGCTATGTCCAACCGAACGCTGAATGAGACATTTTTAGTGAACCAAAAAAGTTAAAATTAACTTTCATAAACTGAAAACACACTGTGAAAGGGTTAAAGTTTGAAGACAAAAACACAGGCTACTCCCAGACCGGACAATCACAAGGTAGCCCCGCCCTAAAGCATCCCCTGCTTTATGGTCTATTTGACTCTAAATGGGACCATAATTTACTAAATGAACATCATGCTGTATTGAAGAAGACTTGAAACTAGAGATTGAGACCATAAACTCATGTTTACAATGTTTACTGAGGTAATAAATCAAGAGAGAAGTAGGCTCATTTTCTCATAGACTTCTATACAATTAGACTTCTTTTTGCAACCAGAGAAGTCGCCCCCTGCTGGCTGTTAGAGAGAATGTAAGTTTAAGGCACTTCAGCATTGGCTTCACTTTTCAGACCCGGGGATTGCGGCCTGGCTAAACACAAATAATGTCAGAAAACCCCACAATCCTTCAGGGAACCACTGATTCACCCAAAGCTAACGTGACGCTAAACTATGAAAGCAAACTTGACTGATTACATCTAAAGTAATTTATTACTAAATGACTTGCCATTTCTGCATCCTTCAGATGCAAATTCCTATTGATTAGAATAAAAACTACCGTAAATCTTAAAATAATGACCCAAATTTTCATTTTTGACTTTTGCAACCTGATGTAGTCTGCACTAAACAAGGACTGTACAGTAGATTTCTTCCCAATTAACTATACTGAACTCAGTTAGGACACATAGCTAAAGCTGTGTTCACTGTTCCATATCAATAAGAGGAGGGATAACAGTTAAAATGAGACCTTCCTTTTTACTATATGTGCAGTGAGTACAAAAAAGGGACAGAGTTGATAATATTCTACCTATGTTGTAAAAAATATGATAAAAAAGTCATAGTAAAGTATGTCATACAAAATAAGAAAAATTCATAGTATATTATGTCATAAAAATTTATAAAAAGTCATAGTATAGTATGTCATAGAAATTAATAAAAATCATAGTATAGTATTTTATAAAAAAATAAAAGTTATAGTATACTATGTCATAAAAATTGATAAAAAAAGTCATAGTGTAGTATGTCATAAAAATTAATAAAAATTCATAGTTATAGTATGCCATAAAAACTATAAAAAGGCATAGTATACTATGTCATAAATTAATAAAAATCATAGTATAGTATTTCATAAAAAAAGTAAAAAGTCATAGTATAGTATGTCATAAAAAAGTAGTAAAATGTCATAGAATGTCATTAAAAAAAAACATTTTTAAAAAGTCATAGTAAAGTATGTCATATAAAATAAAAAAAGTCATCGTATACTATGCCATAAAAATTATAAAAAGTCATAGTATAGTATGTCATAAAAAATCAAAGTATGTCTTTAAAATAATCAATAAAACTAAAAATTCACAGTATGTAATACAAAAATAAACATAGTATAGTACGACATACATTGTTTATAAAAAGTCATATTATAGTATGTCATAAAAATAATAAAAAGTCATAGTATAGTATGTCATAAAAATAATAAAACGTCATAGTATAGTATGTCATTAAAATGTCATTAAAAAGTCACCTATCTACAGCAAGTTTGGCTGAGAAGTATTAGAAGAAGAGGAAGAAAATGAAAACGAACAGAAAATAGAAGGCAGACAGATATAGATTAGCCCGGGGGTTGTGCATCAATGGGCTCCCTGAGGATATCTGATCTCCCTCGAGAGCAGCGAGATGACCAGCCGGCTCGACTGCTGCTCCATTTGTCATCATCACCTCTGCTTTGGAGCTACAGTGGTTTCCTTTACAATTACTAACATGAACGCTGGCCAGTGTCCAACACTGACGTGCTGCTAAACCCTGCACATTAGAATTTCTACTATGCAGCATATAACAAATAAATTACAGAAAATCTCTTCTCTGGAAATAAATGTGTTTGCAGCAGCTGAACTGACATCACACTAACTACTTGGCAGTTTGAAAAACACAAACAACTTGAGACTCAGTGACGTGACAGGAATGGGAAGGAGGAAATAATTTTCGATTTTAGTGCAACAGAGGCAATTTCTCCTCTGTTCCTTTCCAATTGCAAATCAATGAACTTGAAAGGCGGCAGTGAAAATGGAAACATTTCAAGCCGGACGTGCCGAAGCGAGGGGTTGAAAGGGACAAAGGGTGTCTTGAGCTGTACAGATTGTAAAGCCCCCTGAGGCAAATTTCAGATTTGTGATATTGGGCTATAGAAGTAAAATTGACTTGCGAGAGTGTCTGGGAAAATGAGACGAGCGAAAAAGAAACATACCGTCAGAATGGTCGGAGTCACAAAGGCCCAGCAGATTCTCCAGAATCGGTTTGGCTGGAAACCAATCATCATTTCAATGTCCTCGCAAAACCTCTGCAGACCTGCAAAGACAAAAAGCAAAGAAATGAAATAAAAGAACATGGGAGAAAGAGAATACACAGAGTGACCTGGGTTTAATAAGGGCCCTTTAAAAAAAAGGACTAGCAAATTCAATCCATCCTCATGAATGTGTGTGTGAGAGAGAAAGAGAGAGAGAGATGGGGAGAGAGCATCGGTTTCTGTCGTCCCTGAGAAAAAGCACGGGTGCAGATGGCTTCATTCCTCTGACTTTATTGACGGATAACAGTGAGTGACATGAAGAGGCAGAGTCACACAATCATTTCAATATGTCAGCTGAACTGATGCTCTGACAAACTGGAGGAGAGCCGTTTGCTTTGCTCCTTGGTAACAGCCTCTCCGACACACACCTGAGCTCTCTGCCTGTGTGTGTGTGTGTGTGTGTGTGTGTGTGTGTGTGTGTGTGTGTGTGTGTGTGTGTGTGTGTGTGTGTCTTATACGTTACAACAGAGACCCCTGGTGGTCATGGCTGGAATAACATTTTGTACACAGCAGAGAAAGGGAAGTCAGAATTTTACATAATAGACAAAGTCTAGACTCCAAAAACAGTTGTTTTGGAAGTTGTGTTGGAACAATATCTGCAGCTGGTTTAAAGGTATAATGTGCTAAAAAAAAAAAACAATGTATAGATTGATACAAAAATACTCCCTCTCAATCATCATTTATGACCCACTAGCCGTGTGTGATGGTGTCTGCATCTGCAGAGACCCTGCAGCCCTCTGCCTGGATTTTCTCTTTTCTCCATATTTTCAGGACATTTCTGGACTTCAGCAATAACATTTTATTTCTCTGATGAACTGCTTTGTTCTCACTAATGCCGCTCCCTTTCTTCATTCACTCTATAACTCGCTTGACCATCGCTGCTCTCTCTCTACCTCTCTTGTTGAGCCGTGGAGGAGGGGACAACTTTGTATGCGGCATGTTTACAAAAACAGCAACTGACAACGGTTACATATTATTCCTTGAGATTTTACCATTTTACATTTTTACACCCCAAAACCCATCATTTCACTGTATAACCAGACAATAAAAATGATGGACAAAAAAAACAAGGAGGTGGCACCATTGTCACATCTTGGAAAAACACAATATATTCAGCTTTGAAAAGCTTCATAAGCTATTGTAACCTAAAGCTTATTTTTAAAGGTGCCACCTGTAGGATTTGGTGGCATCTAGCGGTGTGGTTGCAGATGACAACCAGCTGAGTAACCCTCCACTCACTCCTCCCTTTACAAGACTGCCATAACGTGAGCCGCTGAGTGCAAATCCGCGGTAACGCCGTTCACCTCGCTCAGAGGCCGTCCATACCATAATAACACTACCTTAGGAGAAACGGAAGTCAGACGGCGGCTGGCGGTACCACAGTTTTACACTCTGCGGCTCACGTTACCGCAGTTTCACAAGCGTGTCGGAGAACTACGGTGGCCTTCAGGTAACTTAAAAACATGAAAGTCTCTAGCTAGAGCCAGTGTTTGGTTTGTCCTTTCTGGGCAACTGTAGAAACATGGTGGAGCAACATGGAGGACTCCGTGAAGAGGACCTACTCCCTATGTAGATATGAAGGGCTCATTCTAAGCTAACGAAAACATTCTTAGTTTTAGGTGTTTATACACTAATGAAAACATAGTTATGAATACTATATTCAATTTCTGCTAATAGATCCTCTGAAATGTTACACACTGTTCCTTTAAATGCCTCCGTGGTCCTACTCCTTCACCTGTTTAATGAATTTGTTACCAGCAGAGTCAACACACAGGCCACAATAAATGGTAACTGTCACATTGCATTACGCTAAACCTCGTCTGTTAAAAGAGCAAAGTTATGGAACTGTCTAGCAACTGAAATGAAAATGCAACACAATTTGATTGTTTTAATAGAGGTATTAAATCAAAAAGACTAAAAGAGAGACAACATTGTTCTCACACCTAATATCCCTGTAGACACACCGGTATATTGTATCTTGTGTATGTTTTTTGTATGTATTTATGGTATTTTGGGACATATCTTGTGTATGTATATGCTTCTTTTCTTTTTCTATTTGAACTCTTTAAAAAAAAAAAAAAAAAGCCTCCTGTGGGCAGGTGTTGTAAATTAGTGTTTTGCTAAAAACACAGTCCATCTGGTCCTTGTGCATAAATGTATGTTACAATGTCTATATCAAATAAAATAAAATAAAATAAAATAAACACTTTGGTCCTTAATAAGACATGCTGGTGGCCGTCACTAATCTCTGGAACAGCAACCTTTTCATATTAAAACAGCTCAGACTGCAGAAATATTTAAGTCGCTGCTGAAGACCGACCTCTTCTCATTGGCGCTTGATTGAGTTACGCTTGACAGCTTGACTTCATATTCTTTTGTACTGCAATTATTTTACTATTATTATGTGCACATTATGTTTATTGTTTTTCTCTGTTCTTATTGTTGTTTTCTTTGTATTCATTTGTATTTTGAGTCTTTTCAGCACTTTGGTCAACTGCGGTTGTTTTTAAATGTGCTATACAAATGTAGTTTAACTTGACTTGATATGTTGTCAAAAACTAACCAGATCACCATCAGTTTGGTATGAATATTCATGATATGATGATTTTCCTAATGAAATTTCCTGAGCACATCCATGCTGCTCAGAGAGACAAGAATACAATTGTCAGTATGTTGTTCATTGTGGGATGTAGCATTAACATTACAGCCTGGAGTGGCCACGAGTAAGGCTTCAGGCTTCCAGTCTTGTTGGTCAAAGGTCATGAGATAAAACGGGATCAGCTGTACTCACCATAGAGGTAGGAAATCCCCACCAGCTCGCAGATCGCTATAATGACCAAAGAGTAGGAGGCTGCGAATGTGTCCACCAACTGCAGCATGAACATCCCATTCTGTCACAAACACACAAAGAAAATATTACAAAAACAACTTAAGGCTTCATCTTCACAGCTGACACCCCTCTCATTCCCTCCCTCTGACTTGTCCACGGTCATAACTTTTCACACTGACCTGTACCGGATCAAAAGAAATGACATGTTTGAATCCTACTTCAGGCTGGATTTTAGCCTCTGAAGCTGTCTGGGGGGATTTTAATAAGACTCAGCCTCTCTTGTTCCACTCACTGAGCCTGTCCTCTGAAGGCCACGACTTCGCTTTACATGCAGAAGTCTGTCGGCTCATTCAAAGAAACAGTCGCAGCAGGGATCAGGGAGAACGCTCAAGTGTCCCCCACCCGTGTGTGTTGCATCAGGTTGTGTATATAGATGTGTGTGTTTCTGTGTCGTACCTCTGTGATCATGGGAAACCCCAGGACGAAGAAGCAGGCGCAGCAGCCCAGGGTGAAGAGAGGTTTGTGTTTCCTCAAGTATTTGGGGAACTCGTCTGACACAGAGGTTACGATGGTCTCGATGGTGGCAAACTGGGATGGAGATGAGTGGGAGGAAGGAGGGAGAAAGGGAGAAAAAGATAAGATTTTTTTGTTCCTGTTTAATCACACGTATGTTGAAAGATGTTTAGTAAGACATTGTTCAAATTAGGGCTGCGACGATCAATTGATTAGTTGTCAACTATCAAATTAATCGCCAACTATTTTGATAATCAATTAACTGGTTTAATTAAATTACCGGAATAGTTTTTTAAGAAAAAAAAAAAAAAGGCAACATTTTCTTGTTAAATGTGAATATTTTCAGTTTTTTTTTTTACTCCGCTATAACAGTAAACTGAATATCTTTGAGTTTGACATTTGAGGACGTCATGTTGAGCTTTGGGAAACACTGATTGACATTTTTCACCATTTTCTGTCATTTTTTGGACCAAATAAATAATCGATTAATAAAGAAAATATGACTTTACGTTTAAAGGTGCAGTGTGCAGGATTTGGCGCCATCTAGCGGCGTGGTTGCAGATTGCAACCGACTGAAAATTCTCTGTGTGCCAAGCGCGTAGGAGAACAACGGTGGCTGACGCAAAAACATGAATGTCCCTCTCTAGAGCCGATGTTTGGTTTGTCCGTTCTGGGGCTACTGTAGAAACATGGCAGCCGGCTCCGTGAAGAGAACCCGCTCCATATGTAGATATGAACGGCTCATTCTAAGCTAACTGAAACACAATGATTCTTATTATCAGGTGATTATACACTAAAGAAAACATACATATTACTGACAATAGATACCGCTAAATACTACACCATACTCTGTATATAAGAAGTCGACGTAGTCACCCATTGGTTTGCGGACTACGGTTTTGAAGCCTTGAGTACGGCATTTTGGCCATCGCCATCTTGGTTCTTTGCATCCACAAGTGATAGGAGAGTATTGAAAAAGACTTGAAACTAGCGATTGAAACCATAAACTCATGTTTACAATGTTTACTGAGATAATAAATCAAGTGAGAAGTAGGCTCATTTTCTCACAGACTTCTATACAATCAGACTTCTTTTTGCAACCAGAGGAGTGGCCCCCTGCTGGCTGTTAGAGAGAATGTAAGTTTATAATATTTCCATATTGGCTTCACTTTTCAGAGCCAAAGGTTGCCCACTGTGCTACACATTGTGCCTTGAATTATCAAAATCTCGTAATAATAAAAACAAAAAATCAGTTCAGCAGATCCTGATTGGCTGCCTCCACTACACAATTACTGAAAATTGTCCAATCAGCCCAGTTTGCCGCAGCATTTCAACTGAAAAGCCTCCAGTCAGCAGGTTTCCTCATCTGAATCGGAGCAGCTGCTGCTGTCAGAGTTGTTGTGAGCCGTTCGTCTTCAATTCATCCAATAAACACATTTTTTTACCGTAATTTCATTTATTTCCAAAACAAATAAAGAACATTATCCTAATCCTAAGGAGGAGCCGATTACATTAGCAAATGTAACACGGTGGTGAAATGGGCTCAGAACCCAGAGGACAGTAGTGGATGAATATACAAACAGGCAAATTGAAGGAGGGTGGTATAGTTTGTGTATGTGTGTGTGCGTACTGTAGAAAGCCTCCTCGACTTCCTCCTGAGCTCCCAAAACTAATTTCCCGTCAACATCCCAAGCCTATTACCGCCGAAGCTGCTCTCTACAACAAAGCCACCAGCCCTCCCCTCGGAGCCGCCGCTGCCAAGGCAAAGTAACATCATCATTTACTATTACTGTTGACTTGTGTCTTAATGCGCCGCTGTGCCCTCTGTTCCTCTGCTCGGCTCAGGAGCGTCACGGTGCACTTAAAGGAGTCGCTGTTTTATCTGGAATTGTTTGCCCAGGATTGTATCAGGAGGTGCTCTGGACTTTGAAAACATCCCGGAGACTCAAGTGTTTGTTCACTGAAGTTACATCTGGAATGAATCAGTGCAGTAACTGACACAATTAGAGTTTTAGAAGTGTAGCGGTGCATGGGTTGGACTGAAAAACGCATTAAAAAATGTATTAGCTGACTTGTTTGGCTACTTGAGGGCAGCAAAACAAGCAGAAAACGAAATATTGACATGCTATAAAGTTATTATGGCAAATGTATTAGCAAACTAGAATGGCACTCGGAGAGCGCAGACCTCCGCCCCCCCTCTCCGTGCAGCTTGCACCATCATCCACGTGTATTTTTGTTTATGTTGAGATCAGCTGTACGTAGCGGAGCATCGAAAAATACTTCATTCAAACTGGACAGAAATAAAATAAAACTCACTTAAACCGTCATCGTTACTCTTTCTAACAATCACCAAGTGTGCTTTGGTCAAACTCAACTGGAATTTCACCGAGTTTAATGTGAAAAAACACTGAATCTACAGGTGTCCCCCCTCCCTCCACCCCCCGCTCTCTCTCTGTCTGTGTCTTTCTCTCTGAAGGCAGAAGGAAAGAGGCAGGGTGACGGGTCATCAACGCGTCATCAGTTACACTGCACATGTCCTAAAGCCTGTGGTGTTAATGCACAGGCTGAGCGGAGTTATTAAAAAAAATTCCCGAAGCTGGATCATGATCCGGATCGCCACCAAAATCTAATGGATTGCTCATTGTGCCACACCCCACCCCTCCAAAAAACAGACCTTTGGAGTAATCCTGCTAACGGACAAACAAACAAACCAACGCCGGTGAAAACATTGGCGTAGGTAATTATTGGTAGGTAAAAATTGCTTATGTGCACTTCCAACAGACGCAAAGCAACATCATCACACATTTAGAGTTGTGTTTGTACCAACCCAATGAATGTAACTTCAATATTCACTTTCTTAGCTTCAATTTGGTCACCACCAACTCCTGAGGGAAATATCTGATTCTAAATGCTCCATGTTATTCATTAGCTAATTGCTAATTTAGTCTGTTTGCTGTTTGGTACCGTGCAGGTAGTGTACAGCAGGTTTATCAGAGCTTTTTTGATGAATACAGCCTTCATGCTGCTGAAAACAAGATTGATGAGGGGAACGTTGCAGTAAAACCAAAACAATTACTTGAAAGACACTTAAGATGCTCTGCAGAGCTGTAGAGAGCAGCAGGTTTGGGTGATATTTCACTTTGTGTTTGTCACTATGAGGGAAACCTTATACATTACACATACTGTAGGCATTTGATCCAGTGTTAATATATAAATCTTGATAAGTGCAGTTTTAAAAGTGGATAAAATGATGGTTTTCAATATATAAGCAAAATCTTTTTCAAAATATTTTGTGATTCCATCTTGAAATGCAAATTATTAATTAATAATCTAAAGAGAGAATAAGGAAATATAATTATTAATTGGTACATTCAATGCTCTTTCTTACATTTTTTCATATTGAGTTTCTTAGTGTATCATTTAAAGCTACTATGAGAAACTGTTTTTTAATATTGTGTTTATTTTGGTGTATCCTTTGGACAAAAGTGTTGTTTCTGAGCACCAGAGTCCTTTTAGAAAACCTCTCATTTTACTGCAGCAGGATCCGACAGTCCTGGTTCTGGTTCTCCCGTGCCTCCAAGCTTCTCACTGATGGTATTGTTTACTGATGTCAGTCATATAGAGGCATCAGTATTAAATTGAGACTGTGTCATATAGTTAAAAGTTCCTCACAGTAACTTTAAATGCACGTTATCGATGAATTTACAATAGCATTTTCAGATTGATTAATTTATAAATTGATTACAATTAAACACTGTAAAAGTCTATAAATATTCTCAAGGCTCCATTCCTCCCTCTAGTCTCATAAAAAACAAAAACTGGCTAAAGCAGTTTTTAATATTTTACACTTATGATTAATCTCCACATTATTTTGGTTCAGTCTACAAAATGTCAGAAAATAGTGAAAGATGCTTACTTGAATATGTGTACTTTAATTGTACTTAAACTTATTTACTTTAGTGTTATTGTTGCAAAAACTTTAAGGTCAACTTAATTTCACTCACTCCAATCACACGGACCCCCCTCTGCTCAAGCCCCCGGAGAGCTGGAGCACTTGAGCTGAAATCAATCCCAGTGGGTGGTGTGTATGGGTAATTATGTTAATTGGGTCAATGTGTGCAGCGTTTAGACATAGCTGGATGCCGCTACCGAAGTTGAGTGTTTACTTTGAGACTCTCGTGACTGACATAAAGGCTGTTGATGTTGTGAAACGTCAAGGTCTTCACCAACAGACTGTTTGGTGTTGCAGCCACAACTCAAACTGTGTTTTCTCACAAACCAATACTAAAAAAAAATGAATTTACAAATGCTTTTAGAAATACAAAAGAAACATGCAGCAGCTAAAGAGACAGATATTTTTCCTCAGGAGTTAGTGGAGACCAAACCAGAGATAAAACTAGAGTGATAGTGTTGCTCTGTATATGCTGGATGTGTCAATGTGGGTTGTAGTGTTTGACAAGCATTGTGGAGTTCTTCTGCCCCCAAGTGGCCAAAAACAGTCACTATTTTAGGAAGCAGGTTTGTTTTGTAGTTTTCTTCAGATTCAGATGACAGGATTGATAATACTGTCACCTCTGTGCGTCCACTACAGAGAGAGGGAAGTCCGGTGCAACACATTGTCACTCCCAACTTGTCAAATTCCGCCGCATGGTCAGTGCCCCTTGGCATCGGAGACCGGCGCACGGTGGGACCTCTCTTGCGTTACTTTTGGACAGACCAGGGACGGCATATCAATGTACGCTCGTTACATGCATAGTGTACTTTCAAAATAAACTTCCGTTTTCACAGTAAGTTAGGTTAAGGCAACACAACCACTTAGGTAGGGTTAGAAAACGTCCGTGGTTCACTTCACTGACGAGTGACTCACGTGAATGACGGGACAGATGATACCGACGAGTCACATGACTGACAAAATAAGTCAACGTTATTTTTAGTGTCCCGCGGGACACTAAAAATTGCTTTTAAGATTCACTTTCACTTTTACAACGTAGTAGGTCCCTATTGACCCACATCTATGAGCAATAACACACATTTAATGGCCTGATAACAGCTGAATCAGGTGCATTGCTGTCGGGATAAATGTCCGATTGTGTCTTTAAAGCCAGCACTTATAGAAGTGAAGAACCATAAAATATCCTTACTCTGGATGATTTTCCTCATTTTTATAATGAAGACATACAGTATGACCCACTTACTGTATAGTACTGTATAGACTAATAGCCTACACACACACACACACACACACACACACACACACACACATTGAGGGAGCAGTGGTTACCATGGTATCCAGGCCAAGAGTCAGGAGCATGAGGAAGAAGATGATCGCCCAGAAAGGAGACAGGGGAAGTCTGGTCAGAGCCTCTGGATACACCACGAACGCTATGCCAGGACCTGACACACACACACACAGACACACACACACACACACACACACACGTAAATGAGGTTGCACACACACACACCATCTCCACACCAGATAAAAGATGAAACTTTGCGGTGTGTTTGAGTGAGCAGCGCCGGCCTACTGCTGCTGCTGCTGCCGCCTGCTGCTGTGGTATCTTACCTTCATCTGCCACCTGCTCTATCGGCACTTTCAACTCATGTGCCATGAAACCAATGACGGAGAAGATGACAAACCCAGCAAATACACTGGTGGCACTGTTTGTACATGTCACAATAATAGTATCCCTGCAGGGTGAAAGAGGAAAGAGAGAAAAAACAGAAGCTAAATAAGCAAATATCTGCTTTAGTGACTGAAAAAAGTGAAGCAATATTCAAAACATGCCTCATATAACAAGTGATATATATAATATGATAAAGTTATTTTATTTGATACAGGACATCACTGTTGTGTTCACACAGATAAGAGATGCAATGGCGCCATCTGATGGCAGGAATAAATACTGCAAATAAAAGGCTCTAAAAGGTGGTATAGGCATTTACCGAAGGTGTACACAAGGGGGTGTAGTATTACTTACAGCCACACCTTGTAATGCAAACTAGTCCAACAAACGTAGGGCTGTTGCATGAGGCATGTATGTGTATAATATTTAAATGGCTGCTTTAATAAAGGTATGTTTGTAGCAAAACGTTCAGAGTAGGATTTTTATTTTTTTATTTTATATTATATAATTTTATAAAATTAAATTAATAAATTTAAAATAATATTTTTTTACACATCTAGAAACAACTCAACAACAAGCTCTTCTCAGATCTTTCATTTTCTGAGTTGTGTTAATGTGAAAAAAAATATTTCTACAAACCAAAAGAAATTAAAAAATGTCTTTATACGTGTCAGTATCCTTTTTTTTATTATTTACATTTTTTTAATTTAATTTCACCATACACAAGACTAAATGTTTTCTGCATTCAGGTGTTTCCAATAAAAAATACCTTCAAATGTTTTGAACTGAGTGTGTGATAAATAAAACAGATTTCAAGGCTTCAGGTGAGAGGAAATGAAAGAAACACTGAACTGCTGGCTGCAAAGAGTGACATTTATTATTGACATTTTAGACATACATCCACACGGTGACAGTTTGAATGTGTCTGCCCGAAGCATGGTTTACCTTTTGTGTGTTTACCTGTAGCAGTTATTGTGGAACTTATTGTAGGAGGAGAGTGTGATGAGGCCTCCCCAAGCGGCCGACAGAGAGAAGAAGATCTGAGTGGCTGCGTCTTTCCACACCTGACGGAGGAGGAGGAGAGGAAGAGCTGCAGGTAAAGAAGAACAGGAAAGGACGGCGCAAAACGCACATCAAGGTTGAATTAAACACGTGTGTGTGTTGGCGTCGGGTACCTTTGCATCATTCAGCTTCTCCCACTTTGGTGTGATAAAGTAGAGGATGCCGTCGAAGGCACCGGGGAGGGTGACTCCTCTGATCAGCAGGATGACCAGCACCACGTAGGGAAATGTGGCGGTGAAATACACCACCTGAGCAGAGAGGAGACAACGTGAGGAGAAATGAGAGAGAGAAGGAGAGGAAAATGTCATAACTAAAGATAATACTTGCAAAGAAATCAAAATCAGAGGTTCTTAAAAGGAGGCTATTCTTTAGACTATGTACTTATTTTTATATTCAGTTTTTATTTCTTATGGAGTCATAGGAGTGCCATAAAAAAAAAGAATCTGTAACAGATTAAGAGAATAAATGTGGAAATATAGAGACAAAAAATGAAATATAAAATAATAATTATAACCATTTTCATTTATTTTCACATTTATTTCTGTATATATATTTTTAAATTATTTATTTATTTTCTATATAAATTACTCTTTTTTTTTAATTTAAATTAGAATATATGTCTGCAGCCTGGGCAGGAAGGCCGCCCAAAGCCAGTTGATTGACAGCTTGGCCCTTTTGACAAGGAATAGCAAAAGTAAAGGGAAAAGAATAAGGAAAAGTAAAGGGATAACAATATTTAAAAATAAAAAATATAAATATAAACATACAGGAAAAAACGAGTAATTTGAATGCAAACAAATAAATATATATTTTTGAACATAGAAATAAATATATATAAATTAATTAACAAATAAATATTAAATGAAAATGCTTTTAATTTTTTTTTCTTATTTTATTTGCCTTTATATTTTCACATGCATTTATTCTTTTATTTATTTCTATTTGTATTTCCATAATTTTTTATTTACTTATTTATTCCTCTTTATATTTCAACAAATATTCTCTTATTACTTTACAGATGTATTCTTTTTTTATGGCATTCCTATGACTCCACAATTTCTCCTTTTCTGCACTGTATGCCATATTCATTTTACTTCATTTTGGTCATTTATTTGTACAATCATCATAGAGTCAAACGTTAACATTATTTAGCTGTTAAAAAAATACTCTACAGTACATAAATGGAAAGTTACGTTTCGTAGGCACATTTTTTTTGCAACCGCAACACAGCAAATTTCTAAGACAAGAAACAATCAAATTTCTGTCATCCTTGTCACAGCGACAGTGTCTTCCAGGTTTGATTTTCCCACATATAGATAATGATTACAAAGCCAATATAAGGTACCAAAGTGCACCAATAATGCATTAACAAGTAAGAGCTGTCAAAGCATCTCTGCAGCTACATTAGAGTGTAATAAGTAACCTTTGACCTCCTAAAATACAAGGTGGCCAGATGTTTCCTATGATGAAAATATGTAAATCTATTGCAGTCTAAATGTGAACAATGCCAACTGAGGTCTCTAAATGTTGCCACAGTGTGTGTCACATCTAAGTCCAGTAGAGGGAGACGTTATACAAGAATTCAGTCTGATCCAGTACGCTGAAAAATTCTATCAAGGGAGGAAAATAGACTTGGTATTTGGTCTCTTTCTTTCTGTTTTTGTCTTGTTTTCTTTTAATGATAAGAAAAAATAAAAGGGTAAATAGATCCACAAATGCCCAGATGAAACATGCCTACCAATGTTCCAATTTTGAGTGATACGGGGAGAATAATTTAATCCTGCATTCCCCTTTTCTCTTTCTGCTTGAATATACCTGTATTTACCCTCTGTCTGAAACACTCCGTTGGAATGGAATTGCAATGGAATTGCGTTGCTAAGCAACAGTTTGGGTCCATGTTTACTTCCTGTCAGCTGATGTTATTTACATACACTGCAACAGGAAATAAACTGGGACACATTTAGAATGTTTACGATTAAAACCGTGTAATGATCTAAATATTGTATATTTGTGACATCACAAATGGACAGAAATCCTAATGGCTTGTTTCAAACGCACAATTTCTGAATACGGGCTGTGTGTATTTCTCCGTATATTGAGCACTTTGATAGTTTAACAGTATTTATATAGCACTTAAACCTGCTTCATAATGTAAAAGACCTGAAAATCTCACTTTTTACAATATGGGACCTTTAAGTAACAGCATAAGTTACTTAGTATAAGTAAGTTACAAACAAAAACTCAAAGGCTGACAAGAAATCTAAATCAAATTTCTTCACGTGTATCAAATTCAAAGATGAATGAATCTGGGTGTTTTACTATCTGAGAGGTCGATCCAGAATGGACAGGGCTGTGAGAAGCCAAAGCTTGGTAACAGCAGGGCTGTTCAGTTTAAACATGAGTGGTGCACTTCTGATTATGTGCCACATTTCATCACTAGGGGGCTCTTTCATCTCTGAAGTAAGAGGAAGGCAGCCACAGTGTTTCTTCTACAGCTGACCAAAAGGTGCAAATAGCAGAGTTTTTGGTGTGTTGGGTCACCTTTCCTGATGATTTGATTCCTTTGGCTAAAGAACAGTAGACAATGATCCAGGCCAGCATCAGACAGCCTGCCAGAGGCCAGCGGATGTCTCCTGGATATTCGATTCCTTTAGAGATGTGCAAAACGTTGTACCTGCAGGTGGGATTCAAACAAGCACAACTCAGCCACAATGAACAAAAACATCATGCAAATTCTTTATGTACAGTCCTACAACTCTGCCAGGGTGGTACAATTATTTAAACATGTTTCCAACACAAATCCACTTCTTCTTCTTCTTCTTCTTCTTCTTCTTGGTTTTGCAGAAGGTTGCCTTATTCTGTCTTCAAGAGACTGCTGAAACATTCATTGAACAGAACTGAAACAAGTTGTATTTGTTCTGTATTTTGTCGAGTTGTAGTTGTAATGCATGTGCTTTTCAACAGGGGCGAACCAGGTTGGGTGGCTTCTGGGGCTCCAGCCCCAAATATCTTCTCAAATAGCCTTGAAACTTTCAGTTTTTTTTAAAATGTAACTTCAACTTTGTGTCATTTCCCTCAGTCTCTCTGACTGGACCGGCAGATCTACGGAGCAAAAGATGGCAATATTACTGAAGAAATATTGCCATCTATGTCCACCCTAACATTGTCATGTAGGGTGGCTCTATGCTGCAACTACTACTACTACGACGACGACGACTACTACTATAACTACGCTTTTCCCTAAATAAATCCAATATAATTGATCCAATGTTTTTCTGCTGCTGAATGAGAGAGGCATCCGCTGATACGTTACACGGAAACACACCATGTTAATAACAAGCCGACCACCTCACGGTACCGTCAGCTGTGAGCTGTGAGCTGTGAGCTGTGAGCTGTTTTTGAAGTAACGCGTTGGCGGAGGTCTGCGCTCTCCGAGTGCAGTTCTCGTTATGGCATGGAGTCAAATGTGGCAGATTTGTCAACTAATCAATTCATTCTGTGAATTCTACTCCAGCATAGTATAACACAAATAGGTTTCAAGATTAGTAACGCTGTTTTTACGTCAAATTCCTACCCAACCTACTATGTATGTTATGCAACTTAAAAATAGCAACGTCAGATTATTTTTGCCTCTTTTTAGGTGGCGGGAGTGAACATCAGTCATCCTCAACATCTGCTGTGTTATGGTTTCAGAACGATGAGGACAGTTTGAGAATAATTAGATAGAAAATAAGATGTAAGCGCTACCAGATGATTGTTTTCCCTTAGCAATAATGTTTTTTTCCTCAAATGATGTAGGCCTATAGGTTTTTAGACATTCTATTATCTCAAAAGGCCTGAAAAATAGTTAATATACAGTAGCTGCTGTTAATGGGGAAAAACCCTCCCTTGCGTCTGGCTCCGCTCCTGCTTTTTAATGGAAATTATCAGTAATACTTTTACCACAATGGCAGATTTTACAATAGCTTTAAGATAATAAGGTTTCTAGGAAAAGTTTTGCAGAACATTGTCAGGTGAAAACTCTAGTTTTGGTGATTTTTGTGTGTGTTTAATTCAAAGATTTACAGGTCCTCTTCTGGACTAAAAATGGCTCTGTGAAACCCTTTCAAAAGCAACTGGGCACATTTAAAACAATAAGTTAAAAACATTATTATCTTTTATCATTATGACCAAGCCTGGTCTTTGTGCCTGTAAACCTTTTGACCCTAGAAAGCCACATATCTGCATGAGATCTTATTTTTATCTCTCTATGATTATGACAATTAGACCTGTAAACCAAACTCTTCAGTTCTCATTTTTGTTTCTATTCAATGTAAATTCTTCTTTAAAAGGCCGTTTTTCATCAGACAGAAGCTCCACTCACTTGAAGTACTCCTCACTGGGGCTGACGTAGGTCTTGTTTCCGTCCACGGTCATGTTCAACAGCTTCGTCAGGTTCCCCACGGTGCTTGCGGACAGACAGAACGTGGAGTTCTTGATGGAGGTGATGTTTCTGTCCCGCAGGATGCACGAGTCTGTTCCAAATCAGAAACCAACACACGTCAACAGGGAGAGACACGGCAGAGTGCCGCTGTGGGACAGAGCTTTATACTGTCCACTCAGCTGTTCACACTGAAGGCAAAGAGGGAGCAGAACAGATGGATGTGATCTGGAGACAGCAGTGTGAATCCTCAGTGAGAACTTTGTTCTTTTGATAAATAGCCAGATGTGAATAACAGAAATGATTATACTGAATCTGGGCCTCATTTCAGATACTCCAGGGAAGATAAGATAAGAAAACCTGTTTTTCTTTTGACTGCACAATTTTTCATGCAGACAAAGTGTGAAGACAAAATAGCTTTTTTATATGACTTATATTCTCTTTTTTTCTTTTCTTTTTTTAATCCTGCTTTTAATGCATTTTACTGATTGCACTGATTGAGTGCTGGTATCTAACAGTGAACATCCGTAATGTGAGTGTGTGTTGAGATGTCCAGGAGGAACGGGTGGTGCTTTTATTCTGTTTTGGTATTTTATTATTTGTAATTCGTCTGTCGTGCCTTTTGCTGTAGACTTTGTGTATTAATTTAAATAAACATTTGATTGCAAAAAAGATTTTTTTGCTTTTTTTTCTAATTTTAAGTAAAAAAGAAACTGACTAAAACTCTTTGCATATTAGTTTTTACAAAGCAATGACTGAACCACTCAGCAGCAGAGAAAGACAGAGTTTTCTGTAAATAAATTGGGTTGAAAAACAGCACAAACCACTGAATCTACTGCTACAGCACCACAGAGTATAACCTCAAAAAATGTATTTCTATAAACGTCTTTTTTATACAAAAATGTGAAAATTAAAAGTAAGCATATTTATATTTTTGCAGGGCTATTGTATCAACCACCATTTGTATATATATTTTAATACTTCTCATGATACTACATTCCTGTCTACACCTCCGTATATATATTTTAGTAATTCTCATTTTACTACATTCCTGTCTATTCCTCTGCATATATATTTGAATTCTTCTCATTATTACATACTACATTCATGTTAATGCCTCTGTAGATTTATTTTTAGTACTTCACATTGTTATATACTACATCCTGTTTACATTCAGTTTTCTCATCTGAATTACTGTCATCAACAAAATTTACATTTACATTACTATTTTATACTTCCTTATGTTTGTATTTATTTCAACTGCACTATTTTATGCCTCAGATTATCATTTTGCTTTTACATTTACTTGTGTGATTTCCCCCTTTTATATGAACATATTTTATGAGCATTGTTGAAGGAACTTGAGACCAAATATTTTCATTACCAATGACTGCTTTTCTAGAACTGTCTTATGACAAATACAAATATAATATATACGTACGTAATATAGGTATAATTGTGTCCACCCATACATGCACATATAAGCGCATTAATAACTACACATTGAAAATACTGTATTAATCATAGTCATTAACAGATGTTTCTTATTGCCAGTATTTCTCCTGTATGTGTTATTTCTCCTGTTATGTGTGTTATAGAGCCAGAGGCAGTGCAGCGTTGAGCGGCCTGTAGTAGTCGCAGCGGCCAGCAGGGGTCGCTGTCGGGCTCACCGCAGCACTGCAGCAGCTTCAGCCTGTACAGTAGATTTGTCAAGCAAGCAGTTTTTGTGCTGAATTCACAGAATCGCTGAAGGCAAATATTGCGCGAAATGAACGAAATTTCGATATTTATTCAACGCAGATCGACGTCAAAACACCTCCGGGCCCCTGCCAGCATATTATTATCACAATGAAACCATGATTTCATCTATAATTGCATTAATACAAAATAATCAGCCTGTGCAGCTTGAAAAGATAAAATATCTAGCATTAGCAGACAAAACAAGAATTAAAACTATATGAAAAATGTTTGTTTCTAAGTTGAATGTGTCACATTGAGGCCCTCTATTAAAACTAAATGAAGTGCTGTGGATTTGAAATGATTTTGGGAGGTAAAACACTGCAGAGATCACAGGTCAGGATTCATTATACTGCAGGACACCTCAGCTGAGGGAGTCATGACGCATTGCGCATTGTGGAGATAGAGGTGCTTTTAGTGTATGTGTGTGTGTGAGTGTGAGTGTGTGCGTGTGTGTGTGTGTGTGTGTGTGTGTGTGAAGAGGTGTGTGTCTTACCTAACAGCAGCATGTCTTTGTCCTTACATTCCACCGTGTTCCACTCATTCCTACAGTTAGCCCATGGCAGTGAGCCCTTCAACGAAGCGAACAGGTAGTACAGTGTCCAGCACATTATAATATTATAGTATATGGCTATCAAGACAGATATTATCAACATGGCAATCCCGCAACCTAAAATAAATAAATGAGACGAAATATATAAATTACTCTTAAGAAAAAGTAGAGAGCTCGTGATGATAATAAATGAGGATTATTTTTGAATTCTTGTTTTTTTTTTTTTTAGTTTGGTTATTTAGTTTTTGGCAGTTTACCTTGCAGAGCTGGAATGCATTTCCACACTGATACAGGCCCCTGGCTGGCAAACTGGCCCAGGGATACCTCCAGCAAAAAGATGGGGATGCCGGCGATGCCCAACATAGTCAGGTAGGGGATCAAAAAAGCTCCTGCAAGGAAATGAAACAGCAGGAGCGCACTTTAAGAGGCAGGAAAGATGAAACTATAACAACAAATAAAAATGGAAATCAAGCTTCGTCTCATCTGCTGATATTTAAACAACACACATACATTTATTAATTAATAAAAAAACAAACATAAATTATCTGTAAATGGCTTCGAGCATAGCTGAACAATTAATAATAATACTAATAATAATAATACTAATAATAATAATAATTAATGGACTGTTATTATTACTATCATATTAATATTGTTATCAACTGTGGCACTTTCCGCAGCTGTTTTAATGGTGTAAATACATTATTTTAGTGCATTCTTTTTCTCTTATTTTTATTTCTTTTTTTTTCGTTTTTACATGAAAAAAACACTGAACTAAATCTCGTCTTTATAAGCTATTTTTTGTATTTTTAGTGTAATATTTTCCGCCTGGTTAAAGGCCTAAAATTGGAAGAAATATCTATAAAGAAAAGCAATAAGAAATCATTCCAACTGTGACTTAAAATGAGGCAAAATTGACATTTCCTGAACTGATTTTTCTGATTTTGTTTGTGTTCCGGGCTGTTAGAGTCACTGACCCGGGACTCTTACCTCCACCATTCTGGAAGGCGAGATAAGGGAACCTCCACACGTTCCCCAGACCCACCGCATAGCCCACCATGGACAGGATGAAATCCAGCTTATTAGACCAGTTTCCTCTGGCCTTATTCTCATCTCCCCCTTCGTCATCATCATCAGCCTGAGAGGAAAAAACATTAATTTATTCTACAAAAAATAAGAAATAAAACCCCTATAGCCTTATCACACTGGACTCCAAGTTAACCAGTAGATAAATCAGAATAAAAGACCACGTGGGCCTGAAAGGCGGGATTTAATAACGAAGAAATACAAAACAATAGTCTTCAACCACCAATAAAAATGCAAATCTTTTTTTTAGAAAAGCACTACTAACATTCAGAAACCTGGACATATTTTCCAGCCTATCAGAGAATATGAATATTTCTGAGTGAAATTTTGTTTCCATTTCCTCACTGAATATGTTAATGTCGTTCACAGATGTTTGACAATCAGGAATCAGCAGCAGCTTTCCAATGACAAGCCTGTATATAAAACTCCTCTTCAACTGCACTTATAGGCCCATTACTGGCACCAAACCGCGGGAAAGCACCTCCTAAATCTCAAGATGCAAAGATTAAAAAAGAAAAAAACAAAAGAAAAACGTCTAATGGTCCACTAATAAAATATAATGAGAGCAAATACTGAGAAAATGCATAATTACAACTGCACCGCAGGATAAAGACAACAGCATGAATATTCAGAGATATAAACAACACCGTGCATGGGAATGTGTGTGTGTGCGTGTGTGTTTGAGGGGTGGGGGGGTGGTCTGCCCTCGCGGGGAAACAATCCGCAGTCTCATGTAATACAGTGGTACAGTGGTGCTGTCTATCACCTGGGCTTTCTGGGCCAAACCAAGTGTGTCTGCTGCTGGAGCAGCCCGGGAACACCGAAAACACCGCGAGAGTAGGATTGAATCCTCTTTATCTCTAATCGTGTTACTGTTGGAACTGTGAGCAAAAATCAGACACATCTAATCACCGCAAATCGGTTCGGAATATATTTTTTTTAAAAAGAGAGAAATAGTCTCGTTTATGGGAATAAATCTTCCTCCCTGATGTGATCATCATCCATCACACTGATTCGTTCACACTCGTTTTGTTTCCGAATATTTAGCTGACATAAGCAGGTTTGAAAGTTTTCATGGACCATCAGATTGGTGCAGAGGGGACGCTGCGCACAGCAGGGACGCCAAATAGCTCAGGATCCACCCCAAAGTATACTGTTCTTCACATGCAACCAGCTTTTACTCATGTTCATCTCGATACTGCACAATGTATAGCTAATTCAGCAGGAATGTGCAAATATCAATACAGCCTGAATTACAACAAAATAATTCAATCATTGAGGCCATCACTTCTTCACTGTCTTCTCAGATTGTTAAGCAACACTTCTTTTTAAAACATTCCGATAATGAAGCATCGGTCTGTGGCCTCATAATGATTGCTCCTTTTTAGGATCCCATTGTTAAACAACAATCATCCACTAATTCAGCTCACAAGTTGTCGAGCTGCCATTGAGCACTTTTAAGCCCATTTTAAGGGACGCACATTAGAGCTCATCACAGACTCTGGGTTCCCCTCTTTCACTCCATCACACCCCAGCAGCCCTGATCTACTATGCAGCCCTGATCCACCAGCAGCCCTGATCCACCAGCAGCCCTGATCCACTATGCAGCCCTGATCCACCAGCAGCCCTGATCCACCAGCAGCCCTGATCCACCATC
Source organism: Sebastiscus tertius (assembly GCA_916701665.1). NCBI lineage: Eukaryota > Metazoa > Chordata > Actinopteri > Perciformes > Sebastidae > Sebastiscus > Sebastiscus tertius. Next base: position 58,116 of record CAKAOH010043209.1, read on the forward strand.
AGCCCTGATCCACCATGCAGCCCTGATCCACCTGATCCACCATGCAGCAGGTGAATCCAGTCAGCAGCATCCTCCACTAGCTCACCGCAGCTGCTTCCAGCCGTCTCCCGCTCTCTCTCCGTTAAAGTTTCCGGTTGATTCCAGCTGACTTACCGCCGCCACGGTGCCGGGCTGAACAGACGTGTTCCCATCTGTCCCCAGTATGATGGTGGTCTGGCTCATAGCCGTCCAGTTGCCCGCGGTGTTGTTCTGCTCCGCGGTGGCCCGCAGCGGGTCTCCGTACAGGGCTGATGAGTCCTTCCTGAAGGCCGAGGAGGAGTTGACGGTGCCGGTGGCCGCGGCTCCGGGGGCCGGCGGCGCGGCGCTTTTAAACGTCCCGTACGCTTTATTACTGTCCACATCTCCAGGTTTAGTTTCCACGTTGCAAAAAGTTTTGCCCTCGTGTCCCGGAGGCGGCTGAGGAGCCGGGTGGTGATGGAGGTGAGGGACCGTGTTGTCCGGTCTGGTGTTGTCCGGTTTGTTTGCTGTAAGTCCCGCAGCTCCGTCCGGCTGCTGCTGAGCCGGGATGTAGCCGGTGGGAGCGGTGGCACCGGCCGGCTGTTTGGCCATTTCTCTCTGGTCAGAGAAATCCTGGAACATGAGAGGGACAGAGGGACAGATCAGAGGGACAGATCAGAGGGACAGAGGACAGCAGAGCTGCAGAGACATCATGAAGCTGGCAGAGAGCTGCTGCAGCTCATCATCATCATCTCTCTCTCTCTCTGCTCTGGGACTATTCTCTTATTCTCTGCTTTCTGCACCGTTTTCCTGCAGCATGTTGTGTCTCTGGCTGCTCTGTAGTTCAGCTCACAGTCTACCGGGTGTGTGTGTGTGTGTGTGTTGGAGGGGGGGGTTCTCTGCTTTCTGCAAGATTCTTTAATTTTACGCCCCATTTCCTCCTCATGTCATTCAGACACACACATCCACTGGTTTTTATGGGCACTAGACAAGCTGCTGCTGCTGCTGCTGCTGCTCGGTCTCTCGGTGGCTCCGCTCTGTCCCCGGCAGGCATGCACGATCACCGGCGGTACAGCAGCGAGGAGACCTGGGACCCGGGGCGGCGGGACAACAAATGACTCCCTGAAACATTTAGCTTTGACTGGGGAGGGGGGAGAGCAACCGGATCAGCCTCCAGTATCTAAAAAAAGGTGTGTGTGTGTGAGGGTTGTATTTAAAAAAAATAATAATAATCTGTTGATTGATTAATGCTTAGTTGTGTTATTGAGAAATAAATGCACCTGGTTGTAATAACTTCTCTTTAAATAGAAAACAAGTAAATTAAAAAAAAATAGGAAAAGTGGATTAAATTTAAATGTAAACCTTTAAAAAGTCACATTACATTCGTTTACTAGATGAACACCAGTCTGTGTGGTGACAGGATGAAGTGGACAAAAAGTTTTTAACGTGGAGCCGCAGCTGCATGTCTGTCAGCACCTCGGACAGCGCGAGGACCGCAACGAGCCAAACTGATTTAAAAAGAAAAAAAAGTGTCAAATTAAAATGAAAACAGCTGAAAATAAAAGTTCCTGAAACAGATGAAAGTGCAGGTGGAAAAGTGCAGAAAAGTCTTTTGGGACACTTACCATGTTTTTTGCAGAGGTCTGCTGGCAGGCTGGAAACAGCTGTAAAAAGAGACGAGGAGAGGATGGAGGCGGACTGAAGCGGACTGAAGCGGACTGCTTGTATCCGCGCTAAAGCACCAAGTGCACAGCTCTTCTCTGTGGCTCGGCGGGAAAAGAGCGGAGTTTGCGTCAGTGCGGCGCAAGGTGCCCTTCGAGTGACATTTTCTTGATAATAGGAGTTTGATAAATCATTGGCCTTGGATTCTGATTTTTAAAGGGACAACCGGAGCCAAGAAGACGGGGGTGCGCGTGCGTGCGTGAATTTGGTGTGCGTATTGTGGTTACGCACGGCACGTGTGAGCGCTGGAGGGACTCTTTCCAAAGCTCATTAATACACTTGTCTCCAGGGATGTGTGGGATGCTTACACACGTACACGGACGCATCATCCCACACGAGCACATGCAGCTCGTGTGGGATAAAGATTTCCAGGTTTAGTCTTTTTATTAGAGAAAGATCTAATGCAGCAGCAGAGAGTCTAAATACTGTTCTCACTGTGCTGCTGAGTCGGGTTTCTCTGCTACAGTTACTATTACAGTAGCCACTCAGGGGACAGAGGCGTTTTCAGTGCACAAGATGATTTGTTTCATAGACAACAACTTGGTTCTTTTATGTCATCAACATTTAGGCCTGAACAAATGCAGAAACTATGAAATCAAAAGAGCGTGTTAGTTGGAGATGTGTTTATTTATGTTGAAATATAACAAAAAACAGCTGGAATTCTTTATCGATATATCATTATGCATACATAACACAACATATATATATATATATATATATATATATATATATATATATACATTTAAGTTGAAGTACAATCGACGGTTTAAGACTGTGCTATAAATGGTCTGAACTATAAATAGTTTGTTTCCACTTGGCGGGTTTTACGCACGGCGCGCTGCCGGCTCTATAGGGTCCTCCGTGCGTCACCGATAGGAGCATTGATCAAGTAAAAAAAAAAAGTGGGCGAGGTCTTTATAAAGCTACTCATTTGTTAAAGTCTTACGCAAGAAACGAGGCCTCTTTTTTTTCTTAAAGCACGTGTGTGAGGAGGAACCGGAGCGGTTGGCTGTAGGCCGGAGGACTGGAGCGGTGACAGAGGAGAGAATGTGCCATGGAGATTCTAGAACACTGCATTGCGCATCCCATCCTGCAAGACTCCCTGTACACGGATAACGCACATGCAAGTCCTGCGTGTGGGGATTTATCCAACAACTAAAAAAGACACAAGCGACCTAGTTAGTCTCATCAATTCATTAAGAATAACTTTATAAAACGTTCATTAGAAACAGTTTAGGCCTCAATACAGAAACCATCACACAGTGAGAGGTGCTGGAGCTGCAGGACAAAACACACAAGCACATAAAAGGCTACACACAAAACACGCACACACACAGGCCACCACAGAGGAGGGAAATTGATATGGTCGCCTATAAAATGTTTAATCTTGACACTTTGCTGCAACTGAAATATTTGTGCTTAATAAAGCGAAACAGCTCCGGGCGCCTCCTCTCCTCTGATTGGCTGATTCAGACCTTACAGTCCAATTATAAACGTGTTAACGACCAGAACCAGATAGTTGCTTAGCAACCACGTTGTTTAGCTAGCTATTATTACAGGCGATAAACACAGGCCTATAATAATAATAATTATCATCATAATAGCCTAATTCTAATAATAATAATAATAGCCTAATAATAATAATAACTACAACAACAATAGCCTAATAATAATAATAATAATAATAATAATAATAATAGCCTACTACTACTACTACTACTATTAATACTAATAATAATAATAAATGGCTAATGATAAATACCCATTGCCTGGTGGAATGTCTACATTTTCATAATAATATATATACACCCACTATTTAGTTGATGTTTTCATATTAATTCTCTAAATAATTAGGCTACTGTTACGCCATCCATAAGCTGTAGCAGTGGTTCCCAAAGGTTCCGAGTCGCTACCATTTTCCAGTCTGAAATATGTTATTTTATTTTGAATACAGTTTTTTATTTATTTATTTATTTTTTCTCATAACTATTTGGTGATCCCAGAAATTATCTCGCAACCCCCTTGGGGGGTCCCGGCCCTCAGGTTGAGAACCGCTGAACTATAGTAGCCTACATGGCAGGGGAAATACCTCACATCATAGGCTTTCATTCTAAAATAGTTCTATCATATACAGTATATACTGTATATACTATATGTATTTTTTTTGTAATAAACTAACATATGCAGGATGACAGCCGCTCCACCTGTCTTCATCTTTGCTAAGGTGCTGGAAAAATCAATGAGTCCAAAAGATGATAGAAAAGATATCCGCACACTTGGATACATCTATATCTTTTCTATCATCTTTAATAAACTAACATGAAATTTAACAAAATGAAAATATAAAAAAATAAAAATGTCTAAATCCTCATTTGCATGTTTCTGACTTGTCTACTGGACGTCCTGTTGTTAACCTGCGCTGCTTTCACGACAGCTGCTGAGGTTTGAGGCAGTCTCTCCCTGCTGGGATCACCGTGGTTACACCCACCGGGGGGTACTGGTACCGGGGACCGGCAGCCTGCAGAGTCCCGCCAGCCAGCTCGGGCCCGGTGCTCGCGCTCCGTGCACGCTGCCTCCCTCCGCTTGTAAATCTCTTTCCTCTCCAGATAAGAGGAGCAGCGGCTGTATTAACCGCCACCTTCACTTTAATTACATTGTCAACAGAGAATAATTGTAATTGATTTCTGCTCGTCTTCCAGAGTCCACTGAGCACGCGGCCTGCCAGGAATGCGCGTGCACACACACACACACACACGCACACACATCACGCCAACACATCCAGTTTTGGATTTTAAATGTTTACAGAAATAGCGGTTTGCAGAGCTTTACGCACACGTGCAGCAAAAATAAAGAGCACGTGTAGCTGCAGGAACCTTTAGACAGATGTTTGACAGATGTTCTCTATAGTGGACATGTCCAACTACAGTTGTATAAATTGTTGTTAAAGAGGTTCTACTGGTTTCTTCATCATTCATCATTTCATTTTTCATGAATTAGTTTTTTTATTTGGAGACTAGAGAGAAGTCCTGATGGAGGAGCTGGACTAACCGGCACGCGGAGGAGGGCTTTCTCTGCGTCGCCTCCTCGTGCTCGTTAATTACAACGAGCTCGTGTAATTAATTGATCACTCCCACCGCTGTCGCCTGAGTGATAAGAAGCCGCATCCATCTGAAGCGCCTGGGAAGCAGTGATTCAGCGGAGGAGGTCATCCAGGGGGCCCACGGCTCCCATCATCATCACCACCATCATCATCAGCATCATCATCACCACCATCATCATCATCAGCAGCAGCATCATCATCATCATCAGCAGCAGCAGCATCATCATCACTACCATCATCATCAGTCCTGGCTGTCGGCGACACTTTACAATTTAAGTTGGGGCGATTTGTGCAACTGTCTCAGACAAAAGCACTCTTGTATTTGTACTAATAATGACCGTTATTGACCGGGGCCTGCTCCTTTCATGCAGATTTTTCGTTTTAAACAAGAATATGAAGCAGATGTGTCTAAGATCGTTGCTTTTTATCAATTCAGGTGACTTTTTCAAAAGGGTGTTCAGAGAGTAGGCCAACATGTTCCATCCCAAAGAAATGCCCGAAATAAATGTTACTCATCTAAATACAAAGTAATAAATAATGGTAATAATAATAATAATAATAATATATTTTTTAAAGTATCTGTTTTGGGGAAACTAGAAGCAAAGTTAAACAAAGCATTGCAAATATTCTGCCTTTTTACATGATAATAAATAATACATTTCCTTATGAATAAGCCTCGAGGCACTATTAAATAGACAGCATTTTAAAGCACTTAAGAGCTTCAAGCACCACAAAATCAACAGTCTCAATTAGGGCGGTCAATTATTAAAATATTTAATCGCGATTAAACGCAAATTATTCGCGATGAATCGCAAACTATTCGCGATTAATTGCAAATTAATCGCACTGTTTTTATCTGTTCAAAATGTACCTTAAAAGGGAGATTTGTCAAGTATTTAATCCTCTTATCAACATGGGAGTGGACAAATATGCTGCTTTATACAAATGTATGTATATATTTATTATTGGAAATCATTTAACAACACAAAACAATGACAGATATTGTCCTGAAACCCTCACAGGTACTGCATTTAGCATAAACAATATGCTCAAATCATAACATGGCAAACTGCAGCCCAACAGGCAACAACAGCTGTCAGTGTGTCAGTGTGCTGACTTGACTATGACTTGCCCCAAACTGCATGTGATTATCATAAAGTGGGCGTGTCTGTGAAGGGGAGACTCGTGGGTACCCATAGAACCCATTTACATTCACATATCTGGAGGTCAGAGGTCAAGGGACCCCTTTGAAAATCAAAATTTAGCATACGTTTTGAGCGTTATTTAACCTCCTTCAGGACAAGCTAGCATGACATGGTTGGTACCAATGGATTCATCAGGTTTTCTAGTCTCTCTAGCTGTAAAACTGAACCCGCTGCAACCTGAAAATTGATAGTCATGTTAAAGAAATCAGTGGCGTTAAAACGACTTTGCGTTAACGCGTTATTATGGCGTTAACTTTGACAGCCTGCAAGTTTCAACATTTCCTTTCCCTGCTCATGTGAGCATACGCCCCTATTTGACGTCAGACCAACCTGTGTTAACATAGTGTCAGAGAGGACACAGAAGCAGTAGAAATACATCAGAAGAGGTGACTGTCAAATCACCTATAAGACAGTCTGCTCCTCCTCACAGACCGCTACACTTTCCCAGAGTCCTGTATTCATCATCTCAGGCAGACAAGGAAGGAAAAAATCTTTAATTGTAACCAGAGCTGCTCAATGAAGTATGTAAAGAGGCTTCAGTCAGCCTTTTTTAAAGCTTCAAATTCATTTTACATTGTCCCAGTAAATTCATGGAAGATGGATGATGTCCCCTTTAGATCTCATGCAGCTCAAAGTAGGACAATAAGGAGGAGGATATGGAAGGGAATTAAGAGAAATACTTGGCAAAATCTCTTTAACAGAGAGCCGGCAGCCAGTTCCTATTAGTGTTTTTTTATTTTGTTGGATATTTTGATCAGACAGGTACACGTGTGTGACGGTGCATGATAACAGTGATCTGAACCACTGAGTAAGTGTATGTAGTTTGGGTTATTTGCAGGTCTAAAGAGATTTAAGGTTAAAACTGGGCTACAAAAGTCAAGGATTTTCAGACACCTAGGTGATATAGAACTGTTATTTTAACAACATCTATATGACTGCATGTCAATGTGCTGCTGGGACCTGCTTCACTTTGAAATAAAGTCATTTTAATGCCCTTGAAACAAGAATTTACATGTAACCCAGACATCTCAAAACATGTTCCCATATGCTCAACAAAACACACAAAGAGAAAAGTCATATGTCATGTTTTTTTTATTACAAGGCACATAAACAATCCCAACATTATCAAAATCAAATGTTTAATTCTATCCTGCTCCCACATGTGAATACATGAATGGTCTATTTAAATGTGGGCTATATCTGCTGGATGTTGCACCACTGCGATGGCTGACATTATTGGAGGCTGTAAGTCTGCTTCCTGTCTCCGAGGTCAAAGGTGACCAGCAGCGAGCGAGGGTCCTTCTTGTTTTTACGCACGGTGATCTTTCCCTTGAGCTCCTCCCCTGAAGAAGAGAGAGAAACACTGATATCAGTACACGGTTAGTTTCATGTTGGAGAGAGGAAACCTTTCCGCTGGAGAGTCCCTCCTCCTCCTCCTCCTCTTTGTTTGAAGGTGTGAGGATGAAAAATGGAAAGCAGCTGCTGCGGGGTTGAGTTGGAGTTTTGGCACACGGTCAGCCGTCCCTGCCGTGTGTCTAAATGTTCGGCGAATTAGAAGCAGGATTTCTGTTCGGCTCGAAAGAAACTTCAGACAAGAACTTGTTAAAGTCAAAGGTTATTTAAAGTTCATTCTCACACCAAGGTTTCTCAAGACACTTGACAATAAAACATTCACCGAATGTTCAAATAGAAATACTACGGAGCCCCCCTAGGAGAACATTTGTATTAAGTCGTTCTCCCAAGTTAGTAACTGGAGGGAATGAGTTACTTCATAGAGCACTTCTTCTTCCAATCATTCCTGACAGTCCACGCATTGCTGATACGGAGCCCCCCTAGATGATGTACTTTGGTAAAGTTGGAAAGATATAGACAGATTCAAACTTCCTGGATCAATAACTCATAACCGAAACGTTGTTAAAACACAAACGAGGGCTCTTTCTAACCGTAGTGAGGTAGACAACAAGCTACAAGGTTGTCAGGGACCGTCTACAAACTACAAGTCAGTCTATTTTCAGCTGCGGATGAATACATATTTGGTGCTCTAGTGAATATTTGTGGCAGCAGGATGGGGTACGTGGGATTGCAACACGTTCTCATCCCAACTCGTCACATACTGACGCTTTGTCAGACCCCTTGCTGTCACTTTTCACTTGCAAGCAAACACCTGCTTGATGTTGTGAATTAAACAAAAACACTTGCTTAGGTTTAGGCAACAAAACCACTTAGTTAGGTTTAGGGAAAAAAACAACATGGGGTTCAAATGACTGCGTTTTTACAGTGAAAACGTGACTTGATGTTGTGAACATGGGACACGAACAAACAGCTGTTTGTAAAATTAAAGTGAAACATGACTCGTGGGACACGAACAGCGATCTCCTGGATGAAAGACCTGTGTTTGTTGGACCCATCCATCTCCCGTCCCATCTGCACGGTGTGTCTCTTTCGCTCTTTAAACTACGTCACCACAGCACTTTCCCTGAGCGTTTACTATAGCCGCGGATGGGTTGAAATTGTAGTTACTGTAAAGGCTGGTGTGTCGCATACCGGCGCTAAAGGGTGCCTTGTGTGGCGGTATCAAACGCTAAGGGCCGTGACAAAGCGTTGGTATTTGATGCCCTGGGAATGAAAACGGGCTGGGGACTGAGTGAAAATAAACTAGTGTGTGTTCATGTGAATGAAGGAACATGTCACTCAGTGCAACAGTGTGGCTCACTGACGTTGCTATAATTATAAATTCAATAAAATTAAGTTGTTTTGTTTTTCTCTTCTTGGTAACCAGTTCCATTTGTTTTGGGATGGCACATTATGTCACCCATAAAGTTACTCATGTTTGCTCCTGTGCACTATTTTCCTCAACAGGTTGTTTGAGAACAAGTGGCTGGATTTACTTTTTGTTGACCTGAGAGAAAGTTCCAAGTAAATAAAACTGTTATTCATTTGATTTCCACCTGATAACCCTCCTCGGTATATCACGACCATAACGTCTATGCCTTTATATCGGACTCTTAAAATAAAAACCATCAAAAGGCAGACAACATCGATCAGTGTGTTCGTAATAAAAGAAAATGAATAACTGCTCACAAACGCCCTGCGGCGGCGCAGAGCTGCTGAGCTCAGGCCTCTGCAGTACGAGGCAGACACACGCTGGCGCTTATAGAAATGATGATGTGTGTAAAGGCAATGTGGTTTAATGTATGTTAATAAGCAAGACTGTGTGCGCGAGCGTATGTGCAGACGCGCCGAAATCTCCAGATGGCGGCGAGGAGGAAAGTGCATTTACAGTAGGACGCACGAGCGACCGGGAGGCCGGGGGAAGACGCTGATGATTATGACGCATAATCACTCTGATTAACTTCACGTTTGACTGCTGGAGGTAAATGAATGTTTATCCACACGGCAAACAAGCATCCTCTCACCCCCCCGCCCTCCTCTAACGCTCTTCATCGCTGGAGGTTAGAGGAGGACGAGGAGAGATAAAATGCTGACTGTGGTGCTTTTTTTTCCTCCGTTCGAGGCGTTCGCCATCACTGCTGTCACGTCTCACTCGTTACCATGCCAACGCCACTGTCGCCGAGTCTTTGCTGCTGGCGCCGCTCTCTGGGTCTGTCAGTCCACTGCAGAGAGGACAGACGGACGCCGCGTTCACGCCGTGGGTGCTTTAGCAGAAAGCAGGATGTGACAAATGAACAAAGAGCTAAGCTCAACTCTAAAGGAACAGCAATACATCTGGGATTTAAAGATAATGTTACAAAGTGCTGTACAGAATTTAAAGCAAACAAGTAACCTACCCACATGCAAACTACAACAAACACTCTCCGATCCTACCGGGATCTCAAGAAACGGCAGAAAATATGAAGGAGGACGGGGATACCAGGTTGTTCCAAAGCTTCAGCATGACCCCCTTTAGTCCTCTATCTGGGCAGTGGAGTTGTTAAGAGTCAGTGGCTTCTCAAACTCTCTGGACCCAAGGACCCCCCTCATAATCACAACACTGATTAAGCATAATGCTTACAACTATTTGTACTCTTAGATGCCATTGGAGCTATTTGTATTGTGAAACTTTTCAACCTAAATACTTAACTTTCTACTTACTTAGAGATAAAAATAAATAAATTAATTAATATCACTTACAGTATATACTACGACAGCATTCATACCTTTTATGTAATTGATCTTAAAAGCTTTCAGAAGATGAACAGTAGCAAGACTGGCTAAAAAAAACTAGTTGTCTTAAAGATAAGATAAGATATTCCTTTATTAGTCCCACAGGGGGGACATTTGCAGTGTACAGCAGGGCCAGTGTGTAGTATTTCAGGGGATCTATTAGTAGAAATGGAATATAATATTCATAACTATGTTTTCTTTAGTGTATAATCACCTGAAACTAAGAATTGTTGTGTTTTCGTCAGCTTAGAATGAGTCCGTGAAGAGGACCCACTCACCACCATGTTTCTACAGTAGCCTAGAACAAACAAACAAACAAACCAAACGCTGGCTCTAGAGAGAGACTTTTGCATATTTATGCTACCTGAAGGCCACTGTAGTTCACGCTTGTGAAACTGCTGTAACGTGAGCCGCAGAGTGCAAAACCGTGGTACCACCAGCCGCTGTCTAACGTGTTATTATGTTAAAGGTCCCATATCGTGTTCATTTTCAGGTTCATACTTGTATGTTGTGTTTCTACTAGAACATGTTTACATGCTGTAATGTTAAAAAAAACCTTTATGTTCCTCATACTGTCTGCCTGAACACACCTATATTTACCCTCTGTCTGAAACGCTCCGTTTTATTGCATTTCAATGGAATTGCGTTGCTATGTAACAGCTTGGGTCCATGTTTACTTCCTGTCAGCAAGATGTTATTTACATACACTGCAACAGGAAATAAACTGGGACACATTTTGAATATTTACGTTTAAAACCACGTAATGGTCTAAATATTGTATATTTGTGACATCACAAATGGACAGAAATCCAAAAGGCTTGTTTCAAACACACAATATCTGAATACGGGCTGTGTGTATTTCTCCGTATATTGAACGTTTTGATAGTTTACCAGTATTTATATAGCACTTAAACCTGCTTTATAATATAAAATACATGAAAATCTCAGTTTTTACAATATGGGACCTTCAAGTCCTCATCAAACGGTCAGATTTCTGGCTTTTCTTGTATAACTATCCTAACACTGTCTGAGCCTGGACCAGCAGCTTACTACTGTACCCAACAGACACTAATGTTGCAAGGCTGGTAAAAGATGTAGCCAGTAAGAAGAATGTAAAAGACGCTGTCTGTCCTCCATTCCATCATCAACTTAATGAACCTGGTCAGCGGTTGCCGCTATTGATGCAAGACGACCCCGCTGTAACAGAAAAGGTCACTGACACATGCCTGCTTTGTGTTTTCTGTGTGGCTAAACACTGGTGATCTCTGGATAAGAGCTGATGTCAAAGATCTTTGCTTTTATTTATTTGATAGGAAATGACACAGTGAGCCTTAATTTCACACTAGCTATAATGTGGTGACAGAAACAGAGCCCCTGGTGCTCATGGGAGGCAGCGGACAGCTGCAGTCAAACTCAAGTTGGCAAAAGGCTGATAAAGGTTAAAGGAATAATTGCCTGACCTTTTGAAAAAAAAGAGGTGTGGGACCAAAGACCCTCAGAACTTTGCAGAAAACTGTCCGACTAACCCCTCATGCAAGCGTTGAAACATACAAACAGAACCACCGACTGAATGTCTGTTGGGTTGCGGTGCGACGACAGCAGCTCTGCTGTAATCAGTCAGACTGAACTCCCCACGGAAGAGGCTTCAGTAAACTGGCCACTCAGATGCTGGGAGAAAGAGTTAACCATGTGTGGAAATGAGTCGGGGAATGGAGCCGGGTTTTCACCACCATGTCGTACATCAACATGCCAGTGTCATTAAGCACAAACTTGGCCCAGAGAAACAGCCCTACGCAGCCTTTCTCCATGAAATTACACTGGAAATACACGACTCGCGTTAGTGATTCATTTAAACTGTTGTCATCTACATTTTAACCATTTAACTCACACTCCTACAGCGTCTGCAGTGATACACAGTGAGGGCAAGAGGAAACTGAGCTGAAGTACTTCAATACTAAGGCTTTCCTTTTAAAGATTTTACTGATATTCATAGAAAAATACCATGATGCTCTTCAACGGAGTGGATTGGTTCGAATCATAGACTGTATATAAAGATGGACGACATGACGGCTCTCCAAAAGTGAAGCCAAAACATCTCGATCGCCCCCCTGGTGGCTGGCTGCAGTATAGGTCAAAAAGCCCGCCCTCTTCATGTTAGCGGATGGGACATGGGCCAAACTAAAAGTACACCTCAAATAAATTTGTCCCAAAGATGGTTTCAGTCAAAATCTGGAGACGGCAGCTCCCGTATCCGGGATATTTAGGCTTCACTTCTGTACAGTGGGAGGAAGTGGAGACACGTCGTCCATCTTTATATACGGTCTATGGTTTAAACTGAGTTTTGCCCATAGACTGTATATAAGAAGTGGACGTGGTCACCATGACCTCACCCATTGGTTTGTGGACCATGGTTTTGAAGCCTCGAGTTTGGCATTTTTTTGGCCGTCGCCATCTTGTTTTTTTAAAACCAGAAGTTACACGAGAGGGTGGAGCTAAGCACAACCAAATTTGTTTTCATTTTTAGGTGCCCGAGATATAACAATTAACCTCGATGAACTGAAAACACGCTGTGAAAAGGGTTACATTTCTAAGACAAAAAGGACAACTCCCCGATCGGACAACTCCGTGGTAGCGACCTGTCAATCACAAGGTAGCCACGCCCTAAAGCATCCCCTGCTTTATGGTCTATTTGACTCTAAATGGGTCCATAATTTACTAAATGAACATCATGCTGTATTGAAGAAGACTTGAAACTAGTGATTGAGACCATAAACTAATGTTTACAATGTTTACTGAGGTAATAAATCAAGTGAGAAGTAGGCTCATTTTCTCATAGACTCACAGACTTCTTTTTGCAACCAGAGGAGTCGCCCCCTGCTGGCCATTGGAAAGAATGCAAGTTTAAAGCACTTCTGCATTGACTTCACTTTTCAGAACCAGAGGTTCCCACCTGGTTTTACCTGAACTTCATGTCCTATGAAAGGGGAAATTAATTAGTCAATTTCATGTGAAACTAATTTACTATGGGTTAGTACTGGGGCTGACAAAGCGATAATACCGCGTTAATGCCAAATCGTGCAATTAATTTGCGATTAATCGTGACAATCATGCGATTAATCGCAATTAAATATTTGAATCAGCCCTAGTTAGCACTACTCGGCCTCCCTCTAAGTCCAGCGGTAAGAGTGTAAAACACAGAGCTGCATTAGTTTGATGGTGCATTTAATAAATCCTTCCGTTGACTCTCTGAGTGTAAGGAGAGATTTTTGCTGTCAATTAGCAATATGAAAGAGCTGATAATGTTGACTTCAGACTCAAAGTTCAACCACAGTGCTCTTGGGGATCTGTCATGGAAACGCCAGAAGCATTTGGGTGAGACACGGGGATGCACTGACTTCAGCCCCCCTCCCTGACACTTCAGTGATGCATCTCTCTGACATCCTCCCTCTTGCTCCAGTCTACCTTCATCTAATGCGTTTTCACTTCTCAGGCCTTTTCCTGTTCAGTGCAGAGCTAAGGAGCAGAGCTGATGGGCGGTATATATGCCACGCACCAGTGTGCAGACACAAAACCAGCGTGCTGGATTACAGCCCTGAAGAACCTTGAAGGTCGGCTCGGCCGCTGCTGTCCGACAGCCCAAGGACCTTCGGAGTTCAAACGAGGGGACAGGGTGAGCGAGTAAGTGAGCCTGGACAGGTGAGGGCGGGGAGGGGGGTGGGGAGAGGGAATTTAGAGGAGCTACAGCACCACTCGGGACAGGAGGGGTGACTCATGAAAGTGGGTGGGAACAAAAACAACCCGAGTGTCCAATGAAAGTCCTGATAAGAACAAACGCCCATGGCGCAGGTAACCAGGCCACCGCCTCACCTCCAGGACTTTCTTGCAAAAAAAAAATTGTGACCTCCTTTTTCTGGTTACATTAAGGAGGTAACGCTGTGGAAAAAAAGGACCCTCCTCTTCAATACTCGAGCAACACAAACACACCGGAGCATGACAAATGATTCGCTGTTTAATTTATTACGCTGCCAGCCGGGAGGATTTGCGGGGATGTTTTGTTCCAGCCTGCTGCGTGCCTTCTCTCCTCTTCTGCCGGCACCTCCCACAGAAGCGCAGCCTCAGAGTTAATTACTGCTGCACTCGTACAAAACACATCAAATAGGATTCAGTCTCTCTCGCCGTGATAAATCACCGCAGACAGAGTCGGGTATTAAAACAAACCGCTGGATGTTTATGCCCGGCCCTCGCTGCAGCCGATCAGAGCTGAAGGAGCTTCTCAGTCAACACCAGGAGGAGAGGCCGCCCGCCCGCGTGAGAGTTATGCCATCTTCAAGGTGACTTTAGAAAGTTTTCTCTTACAGCCAGAGGGGAGTTTAGTATAGAAGTAAGCTAGTACTCTTGTGTATTTTGAGTGTGTAAAGGAGCAGTGTATGTGTGTGTGTGTGTGTGTGTGTTGTAAAGTACACCATAGGAGTCTAGCAGGCAGCCGGGTGAATGCTGTTAAAAACTCAATTTCTGGTTTACGGCCCCTGGAGGAGGCTGGGGACCGTCAGGGTGCCGGGGTGGAGCGAGCACATCAATAACCTGCCGCTCACTCCCTCACTCACACTAACACTCACACACACACAACCACACTACTTCCGCCTTTCATTTTGTTCTTCCTTTAAACTTTTGTTCCTCATATTTGGCTCAGTTCACATATTAAAGCACAGACTGACGGATCTTTATAGACTCGACTGGATCGCAACTGGCTGGTTCTGAGCTCAGGCTGTGAACATGTGTGTGTGTGTTTGCTTATATGTGTGTCTCGGCTAATGCTGTGACATGTCACTATGCCCCCAAGTAACCCCAAGAGCCCAGATGCTCTGCTGACTGTAAACTCAGGCACACAGTTCAAAAAGACAGTCAGACAGAGAGAGAGAGAGAGGAGAGTATGTGAGGCTGGGTGTCCGTATAGCATTTTTTTCTGAGCGCTAGCATCTTTTTTCGATTGTTTCCAATGCTATGCAGCCGCCGAGAGAAAAAGCGACGCACCCAGCATCCTTCTTTCAGAGCGCTCCAACTTTTTTGTGCAGCCACTCCAAGCGCTTCTAGCAGGCGGTAATTCATTCTAATGGCCAGCAGGGGGCGACTCCTCATTTATCGAAAAAGAACCAAGGTGAAATTTCAGCCTGGTGGTGGTTAAAGGGTTAAGTTAGAATAAAATCGTAGTGATATTAATTAAGTTTATCTTAAAAAACCCAATACAAGATTACTTTCATATTTACACAAAACTGCCCCAAAATGGGACAAAATGCACTTAAAGCTTCAGTAGGAAGAATATTTTTGGCATCATTGGGCAAAAACTCCATAATAACCTTTCAACATATTGTAATTCAAGTGTTCTGAGAGAAAACTAGACTTCTGCTCCTCCTCATGGCTCTGTTTTCAGGCTTTAGAACATCTAGCCTGTGACGGGAGACTTTGACCAATCACAGGTCATTACAGAGAGAGAGACAGCGTTCCTATTGGCTGTGCTTCGGTCATGTAACCGGAACTTGGAGCTCAACATGGCTACTGCGTCACAAACTTTCTCATTTTACAGCTAAACCGTGCACTACAAGATGATTCTGAAAACATTTGAGGAGAGAAATAGTCATTACAGTAACAGAACATTGATTCATATTTGATCAGCGCTGCCTAGTTTGACCGTTTGGTCGGAGTTCGCGAGTGATTGACAGCCGGCTCTCATAGACAGCACACAGACTCTACACGTTCATGCTGCTCACACCACACTACAGAAGAGTTAGTTTAGCTCTGAGAATATCTAGTGAATGTACAGTGGAAGTTTGTGCAGAAATAACTGCTGCAGCTCCTCCAGACCAACAGAGGTTTCCCGTGTCTTGTGAAGTGACGGGGCTCCGCAGCGAGAAACGTTATCGTCTCCGACTGGGTGCCGGTGTCTCCCTGCGGGCGCAGTCAGGAGACAATAACGTTTCTCTACCTGCTTCAGCCCCGCTGCTTTAGCCCCTGCACCGACCCGCTTTTCCTGCTTCAGCCTCCGAGGCTGAAAAGACAACACTAGGATCAGCACTGATTCAAGGTCAAGCAAAACAAAACTAAGTGTCTTAGTAAGGTATTGATCCACCATAAGCTGCAATGCTCCGAGTCACAGATTCTCCAAGTCTCTGAAACTCTAGTAGAGGGAAGACCGCCACTCTTCTAAAACATATCCCTTCATTTGGTATTATGGTGATGGTGGTAGAGAGGACTGTCTATTACGGTCCAAAATGGTGGTCCAAAATCACCCACAAGTGTCCAGCTGTGTTCCACTGCTTTGCGATGTGACTGTGAAGGCCGTAGCATATGATTCACATCATTCTCATCAAACCATTCAGTGCCCCTTGGAGCCCTGTAGGAAGCATCTGCATTCATTACGTCTCTCCGCTCCACACAAGTCAAACAGGGAACCAGAGCCCAACGTTCTGCACCAGATAATCAAATGAAATTTGTCTCCGTTTCGCTCTGCGGTTTCCCCCACTTCTGCACTGTGTTAGCATACTGTCGTCCTCAGCTCTCAGACTCCGCTTGTGTTTATCTGACCCAGTGGAGCGCCGAGCCCGCGATAGCGTTTGAGCAGCGTCAGAGGTTTTGACGTTCTTATCGCCCCTGGCTGAGCGTGGCTATAAGGGCCGCCGGACATCAAGCGCCTTCCGTCCCTCCGCAGGTCATTTATTACAGTAGACTCCATCTAATATCTGGTCTGCAAGTTGGACAGCCGGCCCACAGGCTCATCCATCCCCACATCAGCGGACAGTATCTGCGATTCCCATTATGATAACGTACACAGAGGGCCAGAGCGTACAGCAGTGATGCACAGTCTTTCACACAACACACATAATGACTGAACGTGTGGGGGACACTGAAAAGTGATCATTATACATTTTTCAGAACACCGGAATCATTAACAATAGAGATTTGTCCTGTATTAAGTTAATTAAAGCTTTAACTGATTGTACTGATCTAAACCACTTAAAGAGATCCTTTCTGGGATAAATGCTCTGGCTCACATGAAGTAGTGCATTTATGTTTCCATTTTATTTGGAATAACGTGAAGAAGAACTGAGTGGTGAGTATGAGTCGCGACACTACGGCTGAACAGATGAAGAAAACCTCCTGAAATCTCAAAGCTCTTCAACACAGTGTCGCCTCTCTGAGATGAAAAGGTCTCAAAGACGAAAAAGCAGGAAAAGATGCTGATGTGAGTTTTTATTTCGCCTCCTAGTTTTTACTTCTGTTTATTGGACTGCAACAGTAGCACAAGTTGAGAAGACCCAGTAATGTAAGTTACATAGTGGTGTCCATCTAATGTTATAGCCACCAGAAGCTAGAGGATTTGTTGGGTTATACCTGTCAGGTTGGCAATGCCACAGCTGTCTGATTTTTCTATTAAAGTTACCACTTTCATGGCTGGTTGATGACATTTTTCACTATAGACCAACAACAAAAGGGGATACAAGATGCTCTGTCATATTTCCTGGATTGCATGTTTGAACCTGCAGAAAGTTATTTCAGAGAACATCCGTCCAACCCTACAAAGCCCTAAATGGTCAGGCCCCATCATGTCTTATAGAGCTCATAGTACCCTCTTACCCCACTAGAGCACTGCACTCCCAGAATGCAGCAGGGTTACTTGAGGTTC
Source organism: Sebastiscus tertius (assembly GCA_916701665.1). Lineage (NCBI taxonomy): Eukaryota > Metazoa > Chordata > Actinopteri > Perciformes > Sebastidae > Sebastiscus > Sebastiscus tertius. The sequence goes on from CAKAOH010043209.1 coordinate 75,982, forward strand.
CTAGAGTCTCCAGCAGTAGAATGGGAGCCAGAGCCTTCAGCTATCAAGCTCCTCTTCTGTGGAACCAGCTCCCAGTTTCAGTCCGGGAAGCAGACACCCTCTCCACATTGAAGAGGAGGCTGAAGACTTTCCTCTTTGATAACGCTATAGTTAGGGCTGGCCCAAGGCTGGCTCAGGCTGCTTTGGACCAGCCCCTAGTTCTGCTGCTATAGACCTAGACTGCCGGGGGACTTCCTATGATACACTGAGCTGCTCTCTCTCTCTCCTTCTGTATATATTCATGTCTCATTCATTCAAGTTACTAACTTGATTGCTTCCCCTTAGTCTTTGTGCTTTCTCGTCTCGCAGGTATCCATGGATCGGGGTTACACCTGGATCAGGGTTACACCAGGATCGTGGTTGCGTCTGCTGCCTGCTTGACACCCACTGCTACCATCATTATTATCAGCCCTTTTATTATCACTAGTATTAGTTATATTTCTATTATTATTACAGCTATTAATTCTGATAGTTGTATTATCATTCTTTTACATCCACTGCTACTGATTTTTGCTATTAGTCCTATTTGTATTAGTTCTTACAGCTGCTGTGCTATTATTGTGGTTGCTGTGCATCTCTCCTCCTCTCCCTCTCCCTCTCCCTCTCCCCCCCCGTCTCTGTCTCCATCTCAAAACCCAACCAGTCGAGGCAGATGTCCGCCCACCCAGAGCCCGGTTCTCCTCGAGGTTTCTACCCACTAAAGGGGAGTTTTTCCTGGCCACAGTGCATTACCATAACAATGCAATGCTCATGGGGGATCTCTTGTTGGGTCTCTAAACTATAGAGTGTGGCCTAGACCTGCTCTATATAAAAAGCG